>RJWT010022053.1:0-17340 GCA_004365215.1 Cuniculus paca
AGAGGGAGAAGGCAATCTCTGGCATCCAACCCAAGCAGTGCAATTCCACAAGAGGAAAAAATGGAGATCGAGAATTGCACACATGAAATGTCTGAAGTGATATCAACTGGTGAAGAAACATCTTGTGAAGCTATAAGAGAAATTAGAACAGAAATTCTATCCCAGGTAAAAGAAGAAATGAAAACCATAATAAAAGAAATACTAAGCATCTCTAAAAAAGACACAGATTAAAAAAAAAAAGAGCATAGGAAAATGAGGGAAACCATGAATGAACAGCATAAGAGAGATTTAGAATGTATGAAACAGATTCAAAGAGATATCCAGAAAATTAAAAATTCATTCGAAAGCTGGCATGTTGACATGAAGGAAACTAAAGAAAGACTTTCAAAGCTTGAAGACGGGTTTGCATCCTGTGATCATGAAAGGAAAGATCTCTTAAAAATAACAAGGTCTCAGGAAGTAACAATTCAACAGCTGGTGGACAACTCAAAGATGCATAATTTAAGAATTAAAAATGTGAGTGAAGAAGCAGGTGTCAAGACAAATGACATCACGACCTTATTTACAGATATAACTTATCAAAACTTCCCAAGCATAAAAAAAGAATACGATATTCAAATAAGTGAGGCATATAGAACTCCAGCTAGCCATAACCAAAATGAATCTACACCCAGACATATAATAATCAAGATCCCAGAAATTCAACTCAAGAACAGAATATTAAAAGCTATTAGAGAAAAGAAACAGATCACCTATAAAGGAAAACCCATCAGAATCACAGCAGACTTCTAAACACATACCATCAAGTCAAGAAGAGGCTGGAGTGAAGTAATGCAAGTCCTGAAAGAAAACAACTTCCAACCCAGACTCATGTACCCTGCAAAACTTTCCTTCAAAATTAATTGGGAAACAAGATACTTCCATGACAAAGAACAACTCAAGGAATTCATGACCACCAAACCAAACCTACAAAGATTACTAAAGGACATTTTAGAGAGAGAGAAAAAGGACCATGGTCTCAGGAACAATGTCAGAGGGCGACCATCAAGTGGGGCCAGTCGATTGAATGGAGAGGAAAACTAGGGAGCCAATGGCAGGAAAATAGCATGGCAGAGACAATACAGTGCAAGAGGGCCTCAAGGCACTAATAGAAAGAAACAGGCATAGTGGATCAAGAGACAGGATCCATCAATATGCTCTATGCAAGAAACACATTTAGCTAGAAAGAAAATTTATAGTCTGAAAGTCAAAGGAGAGAGAACAATGCCCTATGTGACAGGGAGCCTGAAAAAAAAATAGGGGTAGCCTGCCCATTAATTGCAGAATGGATAAGAAAGGCATGGGGTTTCATGGGGTGGAAACCTACTCAGCTATAAAGGAAGATAACCTCAAGGCTCTTATAGGTAGATAGAAGCAACTGGTAATAGTGCTCATGGATGTAATGGGCCAGAGTCACAAGGGTGAATAGATAGAAGCAACTGGTAATAGTGCTCATGGATGTAATGGGCCAGAGTCACAAGGGTGAATTTTGTGTTGTCTCCATAGCATAACAAACTAAAGGTGTTAGTGGGATCCAAAATGCACAATACATATTGGGAAACTCAAAGGGAGGAATTATCTAAAAAGGAAAGGAAATGACCACTATTAATCTATTATCATGATTTGACATTTAGCATGTATTCATTGTTCTGCTTAGTTTCATTTTATTCCGATTTGTTTGATTTTATTATAGTTGATGGCATGGACAGCTATTTTAAAGATAACAAAATATATAATTGCAGCCATTGAGGAAGTCCAATTATCTTGTTTAGAAACCCTGTATGGCTTTCATTGTTTGTTTTGCTTGATTTTACTCTATTCTGTGTGGTTTGATTATAATATGTCTGAAGGTGTAGGAAACCATTCTGAAGATAAATATCATGGTAGCCAATGCTGTTTTGCTAGTATCTTGAAAGTCTATATTGCTCACATTGTTCTGCTTTGTTTTGTTATGTTTCTACTGTTTTAGTTTGTTGTATTTTGTTTGATTTTACTTATTCCTGATGGTATGGGCAGGTATGCTGCAGATAACAAGAGGCATTATGGTAGCCTTATCGATTGCTTTTTACCCTGTTTAAAAGTCATGTACCATGTTCATTGCTTTGTTTTAATTGAATTTACTCTGTTTTGTTTGGTTTGGTTGTATTCTTTTCAAAATAAAAAAAAATCTGAAAAAAAAATTTTACCATAGCTCTCTGGCACTCTTGTTTTATTTATAAAGTGAGCAGATTACTTGAGATAATTCCTAAGTTTTTTCATGATTTTATTGTTTAATGACACCTTCAAGAATCAATGGAATTTTGGATATCCTTCTAAAATGAAAAAGGTAACACTTTTAGAAAGTGTGTTTATATATATATCAATGTATACTGCAGAACATTGTTTAGAAAATATATTTTTACTCTAAAGAAGTACACTGCAGTGCAGTTTAAACTAATGGGACTTTGTTAACAATTGAAATATCAAAAAGTAAATGTTTAATAATCTAAAATATATCCATATTATACAGTCCTAAGTAGCCATTATTCAAAATTTCAATTATAGTTATTAAGAGTTTATGCAAATGGATAAACTCTTTAAATTATGATTCAAATGAGAAAATAAAATGTATGGAGATATATATTTTTTTCCTATGGGTTCTGTTTTTCTGAAGAACTCTAATGCAGACATCACACATTATTCATGCCACCATGGAGTTCTGAGGTAATTTTCTGTTTTATGAGAACATGGGCTAAGTCCTATCTTTAGCCAATAACAAAATCCAAATGCATTAGTGCCATACCATGCCTCTAGTAAGCAAATACATGAAGTAAAGTTTTTCATCATATTTCATAAACCTGTTTTCATTTTTTAAAAATACATTTCTATCCTCATGAGACATAAATATGACCAGCAAAAACTAAACTTTGTCACCATGTAAACCTTTGAAGAACTTTCAAATCATCTACCTGAAAATCTTGAAAAATACTATTAAATTTCAAGAAAGGAAAAATATTATCAATCATTACTTTGTTTAATTCTATTAGCCAACTCTTTTTATACTCTAGAGAGCAGGGGAAGTGACTCCAAGAGGAACAGAGAGATGTAAATCTATAACCTCAGTCTCAAAACCGCATTTCCTGGCAGCCCTTGTGAGGTTTGTTTTAAACCTTACGCACCAGCAATCTCTATCTTGGAAAATCTTGCTTGAGTATAAGTCAAGCAGCAGGAGATGGTCTCTTTTTGCTCAAGTAGAGGCTTGAGAGAAAAATCAGAGGTAACCTGGAATGAAGGATCCTAACAGCACCCAGCTTCTGCCCACATTCAGGGGCATTCTCAGACTTAATGAGGGCAGAAATTAGGTGCCAAGAAAAGCCTTCAGGGTTCAATTAAGAGCAATGGGATGCTGGAAAATACTTAGTAAAAGTCAGTCTTCCAAACCAGCACAGAATGTGAGTTCTCAGCACTGTGTGAAACCCTGAATGCTGAACAGTGGCAGGCAGTAAACTTTGCCAGATCCTTCTGACTTGTTTGGGCTATAATTGAGACTTCTTCACCAGGAAAGTTTGGCCCTCTTTAGAAATAGGAAGTACAAGACTCTTGATTTTTACCCTAAAGAACGCAGGTTAGAAGAGAACAGGAATTAGTTTTAAAAAGAAAAACCTACTGACTTAAAAGAACAAATATCCCAAACTCCTGACTTCAAGATACAGTTTCAGAAATAACTACATTTGGATTTTTTTAAACGAACTTGAATTGAATTAACTGAAAAAATAAGTGTCTCTTGAAATCACAGGATTTTATCACACAAGTGACCTTCCAAGCCATTTTACCCAACTTCCTCATTTTCTTGTGAAGTCACTGAGAACTTTTGGGGTCTGATAACTTCCCTGAGGTGCAGCAACTCATCATGATCAGAGTCACTGAAATAATCATTTACTTTCAAATAGAATTTTGGAGTTCTCCAACACTTTGTCATCTAATTGTTTATTTGACTCTCCACCAGCTCAGAGAGGCATGGTGGGAAAGACTAATCAATGGGTTGGTTGTTGTATTTCTGACATGCTTTCAAGAAAAACAACATCACTTATGAGGAAAAGGGAATTTAAAAGCTAAAAGAAATGTTCTTCTCCATTCAATTTTGTCAGTTAATTTATAATAATGTCCAAAGAATCTAAACTCTTATTTGTGTTCTGTCTCCAAATTACCTAGGACGGATGACTAGCTAATTATGACTAGCTAATTATGAAAATAGACATTCAGGGTTGAAAAGAAAAACTCTTACAATGGTATCATTTTTATTCATTGAAGAGTAAAATAGAATTATTTCCTCTAAAGATATTAGACTTAAGTAAGTATTCACCTGTGGGTAAGAGCTGAGACATTGTCTTTTCTAAAATTGGGGTGAAGACCGTCTTCAGCTAGAAGGGGCTTTTCTTTCAAGCTTAGAAGTTAAGAGTCCTTGATTTTATTTTCTTCATTTCAATAGCATGGTCTTATTTTCAGTGTTAATAATTCTCAGAAATATTTTTCATTCTGAAATGTGTTAGTGTCTCTATTCACCTAAAAATGCCTAGTTTGGCCATGATATTATCTATCAAGCACACAGTTTAAATTGGGCCTGCCAGGAGATCACTGGAGGCATGATTAATGTGACTTCCACTCTTTCCCCACTTCCTCTCTGAGGACTGATGTGGAAAGCAAGACTACTGTGATGCCTAAATAAGCAGAAACTTTCTTCCTTCATTCCCCTTTCAAACATCATAATTTTTATAATGTATTGATTAAAAACATACTTTAATCATACTTAAAGTGATGTCTTTAACATTTTCCCAAATAAAATAATAACATTCTCCAGTTCCTGGTTAAGCTCTTTTCTTCCAAAGGCTACTAACCACACAGTCAATTTGGAGTAAACTAATAACTCTGTGCTTTGGGTGGAAGTAGAGCTAGAATTTACACTGAGTCAGATTAGAATATGCAGAGAAAGTTAATAAAATTAGAAGGAGGTATGTAATTACAATTCTTTTTTCTCAGAGCTGGCACATTAGGACATGTTTCCTTAATCTTTCCTAATTGGACAGTGTCTGCTGGCATCCTTCACTGTTAAATCATGAATGTATCTTAGCACACAGCACACACTCCAGTAATTATCCCTGTTGGAGTAAGCGTCTTCAAATATATGTCTTAAGAGATAAGGATAAAAGGTTCATAGGCTGAAGGGGACTAAATAGAAGCTTCACGTTTCACATCAGACCACCTTTCATGAAAAGCTTTTCAATTTGATTTTATTGTCTCATAAATAAGCTAAGCATTTTATTTTTGGGGGAGAAAAAACAGTCTTTATTATTCTTTTGTGCTTCTGTGTAGGAAAGATAAAGTCTATCCAAGGCCAAGAAAATTACTAACCCCTAGAAAATACCAAAATCAATTTTCTTCCTCTCAAATTCATACCTGGACTGAACTGTAAATACTGAACCTAGAGGCAGTTTATCTGCAAAGGATAACTTCTTTCCCATTTCATTCCTCCAGTTAACTTGACCTAGGCATTTTGGACAATCCATTTGATTATCATTTCCATATGGCAGATGCATTATTGTTCTCTTCATTTTATTTCTTCTTCCTACATTTCATAGTCTATAGCTATTTTGTAAATATGTTTAATGTATGGTATTGCTGAGAAAAAACGAAGATGACAGTTACAAGGAGTCTAACGACCCCAGATATATTTATTGTCTCTTACCTGTTTGTGCTTTTACACAGAAGTATTCCACTGGGCTGCAATTCCAATTAGCATGAAATATTATGAATTCCATATTAATCAACAACATATTATACTGCCTGAAGTTGGAAATACTTGTAATTACAAAATTTAATATTCAATAAAAGTAATAAAATTTAATATTTGATAAAAAGTAAAAAGAAGATATAATTGAATCTACTGCTACATTGACATGGATTGGCTATATTTCCAATTTCAAAATCTAATATTGAAGAAAAACTAATAAAAAAATTTTAAACTTTCTGAATATGGAACTAGGATTTTAGGTGAACTGTCCTGTTTGGTACAAAGACAAGTCCAAATGGATATCATGTTTTAATTTGCAGAGTGCTTGAGCATGCCTTCTTCAAAAGAGTCTAAGCTTTAGAAATAAAAAGGAATTTAAAAGTAATTTAAATCTTTATTTAAGCTTTCCAAAGTATTTCCAAAGAGAATTTTACTCATTACATAAAACAAAATGCCTCTGAAAATCTTTATGCACCTTCCTCCCAATGGCTCACATTGTATACATTCACCTGCCCCAATTTTCTCTATCTGTTCTATAAAATACCCCCAAACTCTTCTTCAAAGCACAACAACCCAAGCTTTCTTTGTTTCTTTTTTATTTTTAATTATCCTTCATGCATGCATTTCTGTAGTCACCAAGTTCTGTACACAGTGGAGAAGGGCTACCTTTGAACATTTAATAAAACAATGCATAATCCCTTGATGAACCTACATGAAGAAGACACTAGTGACAGATACAAACTCTATTTCAGCCTTTCTTTTTGGGTCCTTGAAATCCTATGGAAATTCAAACCAAGCTTTTTCAACTCACACTATTGGGACTGGTTTTCTAAGGCTTGAATTTCAGGGTTTCAAAACAAGACGTTGGTGCCAGTTTGTCCCATGGCGGGAAGAAAAGCAAATGAAACCGTAGAGCCGTGCCAGTTTTAATTCGATTTCCGGCTAAGCGACCCAACCCTAGTACGAAAATAAAATCCAAAACCCAAATCTCTTCTGTAGTAACCAACAAAAAAACTCCCCCCTCCCCAAAGAAGTCATCAAAATTCTTCCAAATGCAACCAATGAGTGTAATAAGCTTCTCAGAAGGAGGGCTGCAAATCGCTATGTGTTTTTAGGGCCAGACAACATGGCTGGGACATGTAACCTCAGAGGCAGAATGCTCATGTGGTTATAAAGAAAGACATAGGGAATTGAGCTTTGACTTTCAAATATAAATTCCTAATCCTGAGGACAGAATTTATATTTAATTGAATGTAACAGCTTTAGCAGGACCTTTGGGTAGAAATGCTTTCACTTCTGCCCTGTGCTTCCTATAATTGATTTAACATGCACTGAGATGGGCACTAAAAGTCCTGAATCCTGAACATAGTCTGGTTAACCAAAACAGAAACACCAACACAGGATACAACGTAATACTGTCAGGTCCAAAACATACAGGACATAGGAAAAACTAAGGAAATACAATAAAGGATTTATCCTGCCTTTAGGGCAGGATGAAAGATGTGTGCTAATTTCCAAATAACAGGGTCTTTTCATTTTATGTGCAAATATTTTCTGAACAAAAATTCCAAGAACTAAACTGACTACATATTACAGTGACTTCTTATGTGAAGGGTGTTTACAGGAGGAAACAAGGAAATAGCAAACAAATGAAAAAGACTGATTATTTGGATAAGCTCAGATAAATAATTTGAAATTTATATTAATCATAGACATTGATGTGCTAAATGATCACCAGTCCTAAGACTCTATCCTGCTGAGATTATCCTCATATTCTTGGAATTTCAAATATACTTTTCAGAATTTTTCCCCACTTAACCCCCATCACTGCTACTCTTATTCTTTCCCATGGAATAGACGACTGTCATGGTCAGTCTTCATTTGGAGGGAGCAGACAGGTGATGCAGGGTTGAGGGGATGACTTAAGTAATTGTTAAAGAATTACACAGTAAACTAGTGGAGATTACAGAAGCAAAGAGCTGGAATTTTCCAGGAGGATCATATGTCACTACTTTTATCATCTGATCTTCAAAAATAAGCCAACTAAACTTTTTGAACATTTGATTTAAGCAAAATAAACGAAACTTTTGGAAACCTAGAATCAGTGTGAAAGAATACATTATTCTTCTTTATCTATCACTGATTCCTTTTCACACATATCTAAGCATCCTTGTCCCAACGGCGTGAAGATAGCATATTGTTTGTGATTTAAAATTATTTGTATGCATGTTAATTTATCGTCTGAATTCAACATATATCAAGATTGTTACATACTTGTTTTATTTATCATTTTAATGCTATTTTTTCTTATTAACAGTAAAGTATTTTAAAGAATCCCAGGTATCATATGATTTCCGCTCAACATATTTCAATATACCTTACTAAAAACACAATAGTGACAACAACACAATCATTAGAATTTTAAATAAGACAGTATTTTAAGCAAATAGTAAAAATTCAAATGGACACCCAAGTAATCATCAGCAAGATACAAAAATATATCTGACCTTATATGATTCAGTTACTTTTTTCTTTTTCCAAAGAAATATATTATTGTAAATGCAGTCAAGCTCCTCTGTATCCCACTCCTTTTCCAAATATAAAATGTTTCTTGACAAGGATATTAAAAGTCTTTATAAATGAATCCACGTCAAATTTTCACCTAACTTCTACAATTAATTTCCTTCAATTGAGACAAAACTTCTACTAGGTAAAATCTTAATTATAGATTCACTTCTAAAAATATTTCCTCATATTTTTAAATTGTTTTGTAAGTTTGTTTTTAATTATTACATATTGCTTAAATTTTTAAAGTTAAGCTTTGTAGCTTATCCCATGCTTGAACACCACAATCTTGCCAGTAGATAAAAGAATAGAGATAAAATTATAATAACATTAATCTATAAGGACTACTCCCATGTGTTTTTACATAAAAATTTAAAGAAATTTGCTTGATTTTTGCATTGAACCTAATGTGAGAAAAATCATTTAAATGCATCTAATTTATTTAATCATGACATACACAAAACATGAAGTACTTATATAAAGAATGGTGGATTTCTATACATGTATTTCAATATAATAAATGGAATAGGATTCCTTTATATGTCTCCTTTGTCTCATATATTCCCTTTTTTTTAATCAAACTGATCTCATTTATTTCACGAGAAATATGAATAGGATTGCATAAAAAAGAAGAAAATTGCAGTACTTAAGCTACAAGTTATTGAGGAATTTGAGTTTTTGCAACTTTAATATGAATTTTCTTCTATGACTGTGCTTGAATACCTGCATTATTTTTCCCAGACTGAATAGAAAACTAAAACTATAAATGTACAACTATAAATGAAAACTAGAGATGTAGGTAACTATAAGTGTGTAATTTGTGAAAATGATTAATAGGGTTGTTAGCAAAAAGAGTCTACTGACAACAAAAATCACAACCAAATTAGAGACTCATAGATGATTTAAGGTTTAATTTTTGTTCATTTATTCTCCTTTTCATTTCTGCAGTTTGTCATTTGTCTAACACATTGTTTTTAATGACAGGGACTAATTATACCCTACTGAGTTTACTCACATTCTGAATTAAAGAAAGACACCCAATTAAATCAAGAATTTGTGGAAATCAGAGTACTATGTTGAGGCAGGTCAGGCAGAGAAATTCGCCAGTTTGACTCAAGTATTCCCCTCCCTCCTTGGTGTCTTCCTGAAAGAATTAAAAGCATTATACCACAGTGATACATGCACACCTATGTTTATACCAACACTGTTTGTAATAGCCAAATCTTGGAAAAAGTCAAAATATCCATCAACCAGTGAGTGAATACAGAAGATGTGGGTTTTATATATCATGTAGTACTACTATTCTACCATAAAGAAGGATAAGATCAAGACATTTCTGGGTGTGAGTACTGCATTGTTTCCTTGTTGTTTCTCCCTGGCCAGTAGGGCCTCTGCTGGTGCATGGAATGTGGGTACTGTATTACTTCTTTGCTGTTTCTTATCATTTGGCAGGGCCTCCTCTGATGCACAGTGGGTTGGGGCTGCATGGCTTCCTTGCTGTTTCTCCCTGCCTGGCAGGGCAGCCACCCCTGGTTTTCTTATTTTTAATGGATTCCTGAATTGTCTCTCTCCATGGGATTCAACTCTCAATTCAGATCCTTCCTATGTCCAGGGGACCCACCTCTCTCCTTCTTTTCCTCATGTTGCTATATTCTAGGTCTGGACACCAAATTTTAGAGAGGTTCTTTCTGTGCTGCTCACCACTCCACCATGTTCCTGGAAGTCTCTCAGCATATTTATAATGCTGTTATATTGCAGAAAGGCTGAAGATCTGCATATTTAGCCTGCTAAACTTTCTTTTCTTAGTACTCCAGAAATTAAGCTTAGAGTGCACCATGTTGTTCTAAGCTATCAAAATATGTCTACAGATGTTTCTTCCCTCCAAAATATTAGTCAATTTTCACCATCTACCTTTCCTTTATGAAACAGTATTCAAGATAAACACATTTCATCATATTTTACTTAATATCACAGTCATGTTTATTTTTAGAATTTTAAAATATATCTAAGTAAAACTGAGGGGATAAACCACAATTTTCTTATTACATTTCTTAATATTCTATAAGCAAAAAGCACCAGAGGAAATCAGAGGTATTTTAATACTGAATGTCCCACTAACTAGTGTTTTCTTCCCTAGGTTTCAAGTTAATCTATAAAACATGGAATGAACCTCACGATTTGTAAATTACCTTTACTGCTGTTTGACATTCAAGAATTATGCATTTATACTTCATGTCATAATCTTCATGTCCCTTTCACTTATGTAGTGCAGTCTTTTTGCTAATATCTATCCCCCTCTTTGTCTCTCCACCTTTTGTCTTTTACTTTAAGCCAGCATCATCTCTGATCTGGACAGCACAACTTTCCAACAGTTCCGTATTTCTCCATTCTCTTTTCTTTTCAGTTCATTTCCAACATAGAAACAATAGTGACTTTAATGCAGAAATCAAATTAACTTTAAATCCTGCTTTAAAATCCTCAACCGTTTCTCGCTTTCAAGGCCCCAAAGGACATCCCCAGCCAGGTTTGCTCCTCTCTGTGTCCCACCTTCCTGTTCACAGTGCTCCAGCTACATTGGCCTGTTTTCACCTCCCAGGACTCACCAAGGTCTTTCCCACTTTGAAAGGTTTTTTTCCCATATCCCTAACCACTGTTCCACCTGTATTCATATGATTGTCCCTGGAGTTTCAGCTAAAGCATGTCTCAATTGTTGCCTCCACAGGCAAGCCTTTCCTGGTCTTTCTACCTAAAACCATTGTTCCTATCTTACTCTTTTCTGTCTCTTATTTATTTCCTTCACAGATCTCATCTAAATCAGATATTTTAGTTATTTATTTATTTATTTATTGGATTTGTTTTTTACTCTTTCTTCATTGTAGTTTGTGTGTCTGTCCTCTTCATATGACATCCTCAGTGTATAATGTATGCTCTAGTTCACACCAAAAATTCCATAAATATTTTCTGAATGAATTAGTAGATCTGGGATGGAATTGGAGCTACTTCTCTGCACCCTTGAAACACGTGCATTATCTGATCAGACTCCTTAATACATACAGAGATAATAACTTACAACGAGTTAGTAAACAAAGAAGAATGTTAATTCTTAGTTGCCTAAGGAGAATGGCTATTCCTGTACAGGTATGAGGCAAAATCAATCCATGGTTGGGAGCTTGGTGCCCACCTGAGCCTTGATCTCTATCTACCGCGATATGCCTGAAAGTGCTTCATTCTTGAACTAAAAAGTATGAAAGAAGCAATCATTCCCAAGCCTTCTCCAGAGGCTCCCTTTATCTTCTCTAGGAGGGAGAAAATTTAGGCGCAGGGTGAGGTGCTTCATTCAGACAGTGGTTTGTAAAGATCTATTAACTATTACAGAATGATAACTGAAGCAGATCTGACATGAAACAAATGATGGCTGGAATTCCACCCTCTGCACACTGTGAAGGTTCCCTGAAAACAAGAGTATGGCAGTTCCCTTCAAATTCCTTCATTAAAACAGATCCCAAGAATTTAACAGTTACTTCCCTGGGAAAGTGCTCCTCTTTCGACTCACAAATCCAAATAGTCAAGGGAGGAAATATATTTCCCTTTACATCTTCAAAGTCAATTATAGTTAAAATGACTGACTATTTTAAAAGTGAAATGTGAGCACCTTCTTTTATTAATAATCAACAGAATGGTTGCTGTCTTATCACCATCATAAATTTCTTAATTCTGTATCTCTGGAGACATTTTTACAAGTGTTTAAATTATAAATTTTAACACATTATTTTGACAGATTGGAACAAGTGGATAATTTCTTGTGGTAAGTTATTGCCAGTTTACACATTTGTAATTTAATTGCTCTGTGTTCAAGCATTATCTCGACAGTGGCCCTTCATTCAAGTTGTTGAAAGCAAAATATTCCAGTTATCCCAGTGACACTGATGAAAGTTGACTCCTTGTGACTGTGTTTTATTAGTAGCCAACCTCTATCATGCATCAAAAGAAAAGCAGAGGGTTTGTATAATTATAATATGTTCTACCATAACCTATTTAATTGATGAAGATTCTTGAGGCCTACTATTAAGTTATAATCTTTTTGGTGTCACAGATCTAGTTTAAATTAGCCACTTTATCTGCAGAGGTCTGTAGTTGGCAGAGTAATATGGCAGTTCCTTATTAAATACTTGAGGAATGAATGAATAAGTTACATAAGATATACTCTATCACATTGATTATGAGATCATTCCTAGAAATGATATGGAATTGAAGTATTAAGTCTCTTTATTAAAAATTCTAGGATTATAAAAATCACCTATTTCAAATTCAGCATTGATTTATAGATGAAAAATAAGCCCCGCAAAAGTTAAAGGATCTGACTATGCTTACACTTTTACTATTATTAGAATCCCAGTTTCCAGATTCCTTTAACTGTTCTCTAATATTTCAGGTGCTGCACACCAATAGTAAATGTTCAGAGTGCTTAGTATTAACGCAAAAGCATATTATAATGCAAAGATAGAAATATAAAAAAATAAAATAGAATTAAACTAAAGAAGGCAAGAAATCAAACATTAGGTTTCCTGATATAAAACACTGAAAATCCATAACTATCATTAATATTAAGGTTTTCAGATAATTTCCAGCTGCTAAAGAACAGTAATATGACCTAGTGTCATATAATCATTGAGATAAAATTTCAGTTTTTCAATGACAAGTTTCTGTGATAAAGCATTAAATTCTTTACATGTCTCCTTCACTCTAGACACAATCGAAAGCATAGGAAGGCAGGTCTACTGGGGAATCTGTATATAAGTAACACAAACAAATGAACAGAGGAAAAACGAAAAAAAAGCTACTACTTCTAGGGCAGAAGGAGACCACCCAAGGAACTAAATAACAGTCTAGAGAACCATCCTCCTCAAGCAAGATATATGTCAGAATTTGTTGAAGAGGGTGCACATGTTGTCTTCTGGGGAAGGCAGAAGTTTGCTGATAAACGCAGAAGTTTGTTGGGGTGTCAGCAGGCCAGAGCTTCTCTATAGGAAGTTGTTTGCTGGGGGACAGAAAAATTCTCTGGAGAGTGAATGTCACTGGGCCTCCTAAACACCACTGTCAGCCATACTATGAAGGGAATACACAGCACACCAGAACCTAAAACAGATGGCCCTTTTTCTAGCATGCCTTGAGGTGTCCCTCTATCAATAAAGCTGAACACTTTATTCAACAAAGTCAACAAAGGAGAAATCCTATGGAGTTCAGCTATGAAAGCACAAGTTGGACAAAAAGGCATAGACTTGGGGTTAAGAAATAATAAATTGATAACCAACACACCTAAGGAATGCCAAGAAAGAAAAAAGTGCTGGCAGTATGGAAACTGCAAGGGCACTACAGATATCCAATCTATTTCTCATTTCACTTCCACAAAGAAATGGAAACTTAATTAGAACATACCACAGCCTTCAAATGACATATACCTATAAAACACTTTGGGGGATATATATGACAGCTGTCTTTAAGATTTCAAAGAAATTCTTATTTCCACAGAGAGGAAGAAATAATGGAGTATTGGAAAAACACCTAGATGAGTAGTTAAAATTTTTTTTCTGTATTGATTTCTCAGGACTCTTTAGAACAGGTCTAGAAAAATAATACTTAATCAAATTTTTAAAAATGAATCTCTTCAAGGAAAGTTTGGGAAGAACAGAGATGTCTCCAACAAAATTTAGAAGGAATAAAATTAAAATTCAGGTTCTACAGACAAAACATTCAGGCTGAGTACTGTCCCCATTCTTCTGGACTTCAACTGGTTTAAGATACCTGTCCAGGGTTTTGCATAATTTTTCCAATGGAATGGTTCCACAAGTACAAAATTAGAAATGTATTTATTATTTTCCTTGGAAGATTTTTTTTTACATATAATAAAACTGAGCCTCTTTTAAGACCAGCAATGCCACGAGCAAAAATCTTAGACTACAAGACTATTTAGAAAGGATTTGTTTAATGGTTTTAAATTCTTTTCAACTGAGGAGAATACCTTTCTTTTTGTATGACAGGTTACTACTTCAGCCAAACCTCTGAAGAGGTCTGGAAAGTTCAGACGATCCTTTGTACTCTGAAGTTGAATATATTTCCTTGTAGATTACCCAAATATGGAAAGAAAATGGGTTATTTTACAATTTGGCAGGCCAGTTCATATTATTCTACAGAATTGGGGGGATTTTAGGAAACTATCCACTTCAATGGTCAAGAAAGGAGTATATATATTTTATCATCTGTTACTTATCAAACAAAATGCAAAGCCATATTGGTTACTTTTTAGACCCATGAAATGTAGGATCTGGTTTACTGAAGAGATTAGTTTCTCTTGTCCTATAAAATAGGGGATAGAACTCAGATTTTATTTCATATTTTCTTTTATAAGAGGACTCCACTTTCCCATATAACTCTCTGCTTGAAACAGTCTGAAACTCAAACATCAAAAACCTGACCAATAAACATACCTAGTATAACATTGGCTCCATTTCTATAGAATAAAAATTTTTATAAACCCTACATTATACTTACTGTAGTCACTGCTGCCCTTTAATGTAGTCAGTCCAGTGGATGGTTATGAAGTTTCTAAACCCACTTATGTTACTTAGAGAAGCTGTAAGTGGAGATGAGGCCTGGAGTAGAGATGGACTAGGAATGAAAGGGGTAAGGATTCTCAGCATCTACAGATTTTGAGCCAGGCATCTCCCTTTTCACAGAATACCATCTCATCCCTCTGCAGAGTCCGTGAGAGATAATGCAGCAAGCTTAAATTCTGCAAGCTCAATCTTGCAAATATCTGGGGGAAAGGGGAAGGAAGGAAGTTTTCTTTCCCTAAAACTGAAGAAATTTTAACAAACTGAACACCCAGGTAGATCTTCTTACCTAGCTTGAATGCTTGATCCAGCATGATCTGATACTTTATACTTCCCCCGTCACTTTCGTAAGAATAGAAAATAAGGAAAGCTGGAAGATTGGTACACCCAGAGCAAGCAGTGGACTAGGTAAGAAGCACTAGTCTAAGTTAGCATCCTGTGTTAAGCAGGTTTCTGCAGAGAAAGAGAACTAATAGGATGAATAGACAGATAGATAGATAGATAGATAGATAGGAAGATAGGAAGATAGGAAGATAGATAGATAGAGGGGGGGATTCATTATGAGAATTGGTTCATATGATTATGAAGTTCAAGAAGCCCCATGATGTAACATCCATAAGCTGGAGAACCAGAAAGCAGATGGTGCAATTCAGTGGAAGTCAAGTAGCCTAAATACCAAAGTGGTCAATGATGTAAACCCTGGTTTAAGGTCAAAGGCCCAAGAACATGGAGTTCTAGTTCCTCATGACCGAAAATGGGTGTTTCAACCCAAGAAAAGATATTTTGCCCTTCCTCTAGGTGTCTGATTATAAAACTTGGTATGTACACAATATTATCTGGGAGAGCACCCATGCCAATTGTTTTCTCTACCTTATACTGCTGATTCAGGAACTGGGTATATCCAAGATATTCTCATCTACTGAACATACTTTCTTAGGCTTTACATTGCTACTGTTACATTCGTAGCTATTTAAGAAAGATTATAGAAGAGAAGGCCCACAGAGACAATGATATTTCTCCAAATGTATGAAGAGCTTTCCTATTCATTTGTACATTCATTTTTTTTAAATTTTGAAAAGAATACAATCAAACAAAACAAAACAGAGTAAAGTCAATCAAAACAAGGAAATGAACATGGTACATGACTTCTAAACAGGGTAAAAAACAATCGGTAAGGCTACCAAAATGCCTCGTTATCTGCAGTATACCTGCCCATACCATCAGGGATAAGTAAAATCAAACAAAATACAACAAACTAAAACAGTAGAAACAAAACAAAACATAACAAAACAAACAAAGCAAAACAATGTAAACAATACAGAATTTCAAGATATTAGCAAAGCAGCATTGGCTACCATAATATTTGTCATCTTCAGAATAGTTGCCTATACCTTCAGACATATTACAATCAAATCATACAGAATAGAGTAAAATCTATCAAAACAAACAATGAAAGCCATACAGGGTTTCTTAACAAGCTAATTGGACATCCTCAATGGCTGCAATTATATATTTTGTTACCTTTAATATAGCTGTCCATACCATCAAGTATAATAAAATCAAACAAATCGGAATGAAATGAAACTAATCAGAACAATGAATACAATCTGAATTTCAAATCATGGTAATAGATTAATAGTGGTCATTTCTTTCCCTTTTTAGATAATTCCTCCCCTTTGACTTTCCCAATATGTATTGTGCATTTTGGATCCCACTAACACCTTTAGGTTGTTATGCTATGAACACAACACAAAACTCACCCTGGTGACTCTGGTCCATTACATCCATGAGCACTATTACCAGTTGCTTCTATCTACCTACAAGAGCCTTGAGGTTATCTTCCTTTAGAGCTGAGTAGGTTTCCACCCCATGAAACCCCATGTCTTTCTTATCCATTCTGCAATTAATGGGCAGGATACCCGTATTTTTTTTTCTGGCTCCCTGTCACATAGGGCATTGTTCTCTCTCCTTTGACTTTCAGACTATGAATTTTCTTTCTAGCTAAATGTGTTTCTTGCATAGAGCATATTGATGGATCCTGTCACCTGATCCACTATGCCTCTGTTTCTTTCTATTAGTGCCTTGAGGCCCTCTTGCACTGTATTGTCTCTGCCATGCTATTTTCCTGCATTGGCTCCCTATTTTTCCTCTCCATTCAGTCGACTGGCCCCACTTGATGGTCCCCCTCTGACATTGTTCCTGAGACTGTGGTCCTTTTTCTCTCTCTCTAAAATGTCCTTTAGTAATCTTTGTAGGGTTGGTTTGGTGGTCATGAATTCCTTGAGTTGTTCTTTGTCATGGAAGTATCTTGTTTCTCCATTAATTTTGAAGGAAAGTTTTGCAGGGTACATCAGTCTG
>RJWT010022054.1:0-17344 GCA_004365215.1 Cuniculus paca
TAAAATCTATTTCTCTATGGATCATCAGCAGAGTGCTGCATCAATGAGCTAAGACAAAATTGAATTTCCCAGATTTTCTTCTGTATATTTCTAGATGAGCATGGGCCAAGAGTGACTGACATATGATATTTGGACAAAGGAAGGCTTAAGGTGCCAACTAGCATTTTGCATTCTCGATGCTGGTGCAGGGCAAAGGGTATAATTGCAGCTCACATAGGTGAGGGTGTAGTTGTAGCTCACACATGAGGTTGGGTCTTCTTTATATGATGCAGCAGCCAGCTCCTCAAACTCCTACTGAACTCCTCTATCAGTTCCTCCAAACCCTGGTCAGGTTTATATTCAGCTCTTGGGTAGGATGCCAGCTTGTTCTGTAGCAAGTCATTCACACCAAAATGTCAGGGCCTGGAGGAAGAGAGAGGAAGATGGAAGTTCCAGGTCACCTTGCAAGTTCCCATCAATATTGTTCCCACCGCTTTCAAACCATCTCTTTCCCAACTGCCACCAGTACTGAGTTCAGACCCAGTACAGATGCACAGATAACTGCCTTACATGGGTTATGTTCTTACAATTGGCTCCACTATTCCATTTCAGTCACAGTGACCCTGCTCATCTGATTAAGCCGTAATTGATGCCTCATTCCAACCTGCGAAGTTTCCCACTCAAAGAAGGGATATTCAAAGATGAACAATGGAAAGTACTGAGTTTTAAATATAATAAGCAAATGCCAACAATTTTTCCTTAGTAAAGGTCACACTATTTCATTCAACCCTCAGAGTTTACAAATGCTAGATGCTATCGTATGTTGATGTATTTACTCACAGGGCCTGGACTCTTATTTTCCTCTCCTTCAGGATCAATGACACACATTAATAAGACAACTGGTGTGGGACAAGTATTGCAACCTCTTGCCCCAACACTAATCCAAGCCATTCATCCTTTAGAGGAACTGAATCCACATCATTGACCTCAATTAATACCAGGTTTTAACCAATTGAAGAAATAAAAGCAGTAAAAACTACAATTGTCCTCTCCCTCATTACTGATAGCAATGTTCTATCCATATTTACTTTCTAAGATCCAAAAGTTCATATTCCTGAGCAAACACTGAAAGGAATAACATCTCAGCACACAATAAGTATTGCAACTTGAATAACTGCAGAAAATGGTATTTTTCAACTCATTGTAGGCCTGGTCTCAAACCTACACCAAAGTAGATAAGAACTATCAGAGAAGTAATTCACAGAGCTGTTTATTAATGAAAATCTATGTCTACTATCTCCCTTTCTGAACCTCCCTACAATATATACCTGCTTAGCTATTTAGAAAAGAAAAGCATTCTCTTGGTTATATTTCACACAAGTTGAATGGGTCAGTTTCATTGGCTCCATTATAAAGCTCAGTATAAATTATTTTCAAGTTCCATTCATCTGAGTCAATGGATCTAATTGCACTGTTTTTCTGCTGTTCTTAATTTCAACTCTAGTGGCATTTAGAGGAGAGTGGAAACTGTCTTATTGTAACAAATCTCTCAACTAATTGCTTCTGCTGGTTGTAGCTGTTTGTCTTCTACACTCAGAGCATTGACTCTTGATGATTTTCAACAAGTATCCCCTGCATACACTCCTCGATGGATCATCTTCTTTGTGTTTGCTTTTATGGTCCTGTCGGCAACCTCAGACAAGAACTAAACCCTAATGGTTACAGGTAACAGGAGAAAGATTGCTGTTTCAAAAGTTACTTTTTCCATTTTAGCTCACATAATGCTATATTTCTGTATATGTCTATATGTCTGTATATACTATATGTCTGCACAGCTTTGAGATGAAAAGTTTAGTGAGATACATTTATAGATGAAGATAAACAGATGCCAGTCTACACAGTGTAGGAAATGATGTGGTTCATGTGTCAGCTGCTGAGATTTTAGAAATGGGTTTTTCATGGTGTGATTGTCTGATAAGGTCCTCCAAAGATATCAACTCCTAATCCCTGAAACCTGAAAATATGACTGTGGTTGAAAAGTCTTTGCAGATACTATTAATTTAAGGATGATAAAATTGGTAGTTTGTCTTGGAGCATCTTTGTGGTTCCTCAGTGCAATCACAAGTGCCTTTATAAGGCAGATAGAGGAAGATAAGGCACACAGAGGAAAAGGCAGCACGAAGGTGGAGATACAGACTGGAAGGATGCAACCACAGCCAAGAAAAGCTAACAACCAAAGGAAGCTGGAAAAGCATGGAATTCCATCTTCTCTGAAGTCTCTGAAGGGAATGTGTCCCAGCTCATTGCTGATTTTGGCCTACTGAGGCTGATTCAGACTTCTGGCCTCAGAACTGTGAAACAATAGGTTTCTGTTGCTTTAACTCACCAAGGGGGTATTAATTTGTCCCAGCTGCGACAGGACACTAATTCACAGTTTGGCAAAGGTTAGTCATCTCTTGTAAGTTTGACCACTCAGAGGAGATGAATAGCTCCTTGAAATCTAGGACAGCACAATCCAGCCGGAAAGATTCTGTGTGGCTCATAAGGTTGTGGATGGCACTTGTTGGAAAGATGATGCTGCACGGTCACTCATTCCTCCATTTTTGTAGGGCTTGAACCCCAACAAAGATTTTTTTTGATGTTAATTTCTTGATCAGTACTGAAAGAAGAAATTCTCAAATTTTCCTGGCCCTAAGATTTTTGGCCAATAAAACTCTTCAGTACCTGCTATTATTTTTGTGATATGTTAGTGATAAAGGATTTCTACTGTAAAGACAGCAGAATAAAGAGATTTCCACCTCCCTCTCTTCAGAAATAGTCCCCAAGTAAAGAGAAAGGAAAATGGAGATCCCACACATGAGGAAGGGAAAGGACTAGAAAAATCTCATGAGTATGTGAGAATAAGGCAAGACATCTGTAGCTACAGAGCTAAAGTTTGTGGAGCGCAGTATTCCAAACTAGGGAGGATATATTAAAAAGCTACCCAATAACCTCATTTTAGGAAAAACAGAAGCTCAAAGTAGGACATACGCTGGCATAGGGGAAAGTGAGGGAGATAGGCCACAGAAATAGGCACAATTTACAGCAAGTACTTTGCAAGTAAGCCAGAGTACAGAAAATAAAATACAAATCTGGAGCAATGCTGCAGCTGCTGCTCTCTCTTGGATGAAAGAAGCAAAGTTAAACATTTTCATACTAAACCTATCATTAAGGACATCATTTGAAATCAAGGAAAATTACTACTGTCCCAGAATAGTGGCTGAATCCTTCCACACCTGAAATTGTTGAGCTTGTAAGAACACATCTCATTCAAACATAAAATAATTAAGTACGCAACTCCAACGCACAATTATGCAAAGCAAATCTATACCATATAATGCAAGCCTGTTTAAAAAGAAAAATAAGTAAATGAGGATAAAGTAAACTATGCTAACAACCTAGAAACTAAAAAGTTTTAAAAGGGTCAAAAGTTAGAAAAAAACAAATGGCAGATATGCATTCACTTTCATTGTGATGGAGCAGATAAAAATCATTACAAATTAAAGCCATTTAAATAAAAATGTTTCTAAAATTATCGGTTTTTAAAACACCTACATGGAGGGCTGGGGATTTAGCTCAGCGGCATAGGCACCTGCCTGGCAAGCATGAGGTCGCAAGTTCGATCCCTGGTACCAAAAAAAAAAAAAAACTTATCAAAGCAGAAAACCCATCATGTGTAAAACTTTAGGAAAAAGATATTGAGCATATAAAAGTGAGTTGCCTGAGCTAAGGAAAGAAGTAAACAAAAATATAAAACTGTCTTGGAAATGAAGGGTCTTTTGCCAACTGGAGGACATCTGGAAATGCAATAAAGGACAGGGTGGACAGAATTGAATCTGAGGAAATGCAATGAGCAAATTAAAAAAAATTATAAAAAGTAAAATTTGGAATGTGTACACACCATTAATGTGTCTCAAAATAAATATATAAGGGATCAAAAAGATTGAATTTTAATTTAAAAACAAATTTTATGTATGCAACAACGTCAACATACTAGTACATCCTATTGCCAGGCAGCTCTATATAATACCAAGCAGAAAATAGATGGAGTCCCATCTGCCAGTGAGTTTGTATTAAAAAGGAGGCTTGAAGCAGGGCATATTGTAATAAAAAAAAGTACAAGATGAATCTCATGAAGACATAGGCTAATAAGGTACTGATTTCAAAGATAAATGAAAAAATATTTTGAGTACACAGACAAAAACATTATTTCCTATACTTGGAAATATAATCATATAGGCCTAAACACAAAAATATAAAAGGTGGTAATGCCTAGTAACTCTTCAAAGAAATAAAGTTTGAACTCAGAACCTTATGAGCAGCCAGAGACAAAAAAATATTACAAGCATGAATTGGAGAACTATGGATACTTGCAGTTACTGAGGTACTTTTCAAGAGCTCACTTTAGTCAACTAAGACTGAATGCAGAAAGTATTGCTAAAGAATTGGTGATAAGCATGAAACAATATAGATCAAATAGCAGTAGAAATATTGGCCAAAGAGTAGAATGTGAAAGAGCTGCACCACACACACACACACACACACACACACACACACACACACACACAGAAAAAAAAAATGACACCATACAGAAGGAGAAGAGGGAGAAAATGAAAGAGAATATAAATATGGCAAATGAAATATATAAAGTAGAATTAATAGATCAAGTAATAGTTCGCATTACATTCAAAGACACTAATTTCATCACCGGAAAAGCCAAGAAAAATAACTTAAATTTTAAATCAGAGAATAGAGGAGAAAAAGCAAATGTGGTACAGGTAGAAGTATTTTATCTTCATATTTACTTAAAGAGCTAGTTAAAGATTCCAAGTTTTTACATAAAAACTGAACTAACAGAAAATTAACTTTTCAAATTTTCTGTTAGAAAATCTCAAATTCAGGAACAAAAGCTTTAAATGAAATAAATAAGCACTTTATAAGAAAAAGAAGAACCAACACTAAAGATAGGACAATGATGAATAACTAATAACCAAAAACAGAGTACATAAAAGACAAATATTATAGTAAATTATGTTAAGTATTTTTGTAAAGATAAACAAAAACATTAGTCATAGGAAGTTTAATTTATATTTTTAGTTAGGGACAAACAAAGTGTATAAAAAGAAGCATGGGTGTAGAAACTCTAAGTGGCACAAGATATAGCTAAATAAAATTTACCAAATGTCACGCTTTGATAACAGAGTTGAACCTCCTTTTCTAGCACATACTGTGATTACACATGAAACTCAACTAAAAACAATATATGCTCCCAGGCAGAAATACTACAAATAAAATTCTTTGATAACAATACTATACATCTATTATTTATATAATTAATATTAAAATTCAAGTATAAAAAGTTTCTTTCAACTAGAACAGTACAATAAACTCTCAAATAAATATCAAGTTAAATTTAAAACTACAAATGAGTTTTCAGAATGCCTACAAATGATAATGAAAATGCCACATACTAGGATCCTTTAGACAATCTCACTGTTAAAAGTTGGAAGAGGAAAGATTAGAAGAACTGTACAAGGCAAGGCTACACACCCCAATTCTCTTGGATGAACCCAGTATTACTGTGATACCAACAATCTCATAATGACAGTATGCAGAAAGAAAACTGCATTCTACAACATCTAAAAAGAAACAAACACCACAATGAAGAGGGGGGTTTTATTACAGGTATGCAAGACTGATTAAACCTTAGAAAATCAATCAGTGTCATCCAACAAAGACAAAACCCACTAAAGAAGACAAAAATCAAATAATCCTATCAATAGACAGTAAAAGTCCTTGAAGAAAGTGAACACCCATTTTTGATTAAAAACTGTGGACAAGTTAAGAGTATAGAGGAATTACCTCAACTTGATAGAGTCTCTACAGAAACCTTAGGGCCACTGCTTTACTTTTACTCTGAAAGTTTTTCCCTTAGGTGAGGAACAACACAAGATCCCCCTGTTTACCGCTGACTCTCACTTAACACACGACCAGAGTCTACTTGCTGTAAGTTAAGTAAGAAAAATAAATGAAAGGCACAGAGATTACAGAGGAAGGAATAAAACTGTCCCTATTGCCAGATGACAAAATTGTCTATATAGAAAACCCCAAGGATTCTACAAAACATCCTTCAAAATATTAATTGAGTTCACCTAGTTTGCAGGAGATAAGACTAACATACAAAAACCAATCACGTGTTTATATACTAAAAATTTACATGTGAAAATCAAAATTGAAAGCACAATTCCATTTGTAATCATGCCCAAACAAATGATACCTCTTAAGCATACATCAAGCAAAGTAAGCACGCAATCGGTATGTTGAAAGTCATAAATTACTGATTAAAGAAGTCAAAGAAGACTTAAATAAATGAGAGAGAAAAGATCAGTTTTATAGTTTACAAAATTCATAATAGAAAATTCTCCCAAAGTGATCTATAGGTTTAATACGATTCATATCAAAGTCATAGATATATTGCAGGCATAGACAATCTTTTTCTTAAATTTCTGTAGACAGGAATGGCCCTGGAACAGCCAAATAATCATGGCAAAGAAGAATAAGTTGGGGGAAACGACTGCCCAGGGTTAAGGTAAACTTGACAACATCGATATTGGTGGAGCGATAGGGAAATGGAACAGAATAGAATAATTAGACACACATGAGTACATGCAAGTGATTGTTGACAATCGTGAGGAGGCAATAAAAGATAATCTTGTCAAAAAGCACTGAATTCTGACTTAAATCTCACAACTCATACCAAAAAAATTGACTCCGAATGAACCACAGGTATAAAATGTGAAATTAAAAATCCTTTTAGAACAAAACAGTGAGTGCAAATCTTTAGGAGACATACAATTTGTAAACAACAAAAGCATCCTCTATCTAAGGATGAAATAATAAGTAAACGTTATTACAATTAAACTTACGCTCTCAGAAATCCCACATGAAGCAAATGAAAGAGTGGTTTACTGGCTTGAATTAATTATTTGCAAATATTTGCAAACCCCAGATCTACTTTAGAAAAAAGACCAAAAGATCATTTGAATACTATCCTACTTATGTGTTAAATCCTAAACATCTAAAAATCATGTATTTGTGTGCATGTTGTAGGGGTGTGCAATACTCATACATATATTTGTATAAAGATATATTTTTAAGAGCAATTCTGAAAGAAGATAGTAAACACATTTTAAATGAACTCCTTTACTTTTGCCCAGATGGAGTTGATTTTATTTTGCTTCTATTGGCTAAATATAGGTACCATGACATAATTTCACATATTTAATATCTCTTCCTGAAGCTTAGGAAATGTTTTTATAAAGAACTATCAGGAAGGACTACCTATAATTTATATAGACTTCTTACAAACTATATAGCTTTGCATCTTTACATCTCAGTATGGCCAGCATACAATCAATCAGTTTTTAAGCAGGAGAAGCTATATAAACTGCCATCCCCTGTTTTACAGCAGAGAGAAAAAAATTAATTTCCCAGATCATAAAGTAGTGTTAGGAAGATCTAAACTCTTAAATTTGAGTTTAATATACTTTCTATTATACTACATAATTAAATAGCTGTTAAAAATGTGCTAATATGCCTTTAAAGGGTGAGTGTGGATTCGAAGTCTGTGGAATTTCCATACCTTGGTGAATGTAGTTCATCTTCCCTTGTAAGTGGCCCACACAAAACCATGAGTGAGGTACACCATTCTGACCTGTAAAAGCAATGGCTGGAGTCGTGCACACCAACCACAAACATCCATATTTGCATTGTTTAATGGACGAGAACAAATAGTCTCTGTTCTCATTAAAGAGCTTTTCATGATGGTCCCAGAGTATGCTCATAAATGTAATTTACTCTCTGGCTGCCAAGGCTTCCTGACTAATTGTTCCCTGGACCCTTATTGCCTTGAACAAGCATTGTTAACTGGTTTAAGTGATGAGGTGGCTTAAACAAGCAGCAATACGATGCATACTTCTCAAAACAGTTTTGTAAATATGGACCGTACATCATTTGCATAAAAAACAACACAGCACTGAGATCTGTCAGACTCAGTGATAAGCTCTTTCTACCAGCCATGAGAAAAGAATAATGCAAGTCCTAAAATCCATCCCCCAAAAAGCCAGATGTTTTAGTCTCAGATTCTATGGTTTCCTTTAAGTAAAGCTCCACATGGTATTCTTTCAGATCATGGTCCTCCTGTCTGTCCTCACCATAGCATTTACTCTGGTGATAACTGAGTTATAATCCTTGATCCATACCGTGACCTTGAATCTTCATCTCTACAATGATTTTCACAGGGAAAACTGGTCACTACCACCACCACTATCCTCACGTTCAATCCAGGAGAACAGGTTATACACGCAGAAAGACGGCAATGTAACATGACACAGGCTACATTAAATGTAGTAGAATGAATCAGAAGTAAGGTATGGAAAAGAACAGTAGGACAGAATCACCAGTGCAGACTCGAAAGCAGAGGTGAATCTTGGTATTTGAAGAATAGATGAATGAAAATAAGCCTTGAAAGATGAAAGTGGACTGAATTCCAAAAGACACCATATACTGATCGCCTCGGGGAAAGTACTTTGTTAATGACAATGAGTACAGAATTGGGATAAATAAAAGAAAAAACAAACAACAAAAGAACCCCAACTCTGAGTTTCAAAGGACAGAGGGTGAGAGTGTGGATGATAACACATAGGTGGGAATATGGAAATAGAAACGTCAAAGTAAAGTGTCTTCCATATTTTCATTGGAATTAAAAGTTGACTTGCTTCAACAGAAGACTCACAGACATCAAAAGGTTAGAGCTGGAATAGACTGTAGAGTTGGTGCATCCAACTGATTGGTACTGATATAGATAGTGAAATTCATATTAAGAAAATATTTTAACCAAAAGTATACTCTACTTTCACTTATATCTTTTACAAGAAAATTCCACTGGAAATAAATTATTTTCTAAGAAAAATAAAAATAGGCTAAAAATTAGAGAAGGCTGTGGGAATGGTATTCACGCTCCCATCACCGATACAAAGCATTCAACACTTGCAATTTAAAGAAGTTGAGTTTGGCTCCTGGTTTCAGAGGATTCAGTCCACAGCAACTGGTTGCAAGGCAGAAACAGCATGGTGGAAGGGCATGACAGATGATAGTTAGTTACTGATGGTAGCCAGAAAAAGAGAGACAGAAAGGGAGGCAGAGGAGGTACCAGAGATAAGAATATAACTTTGCAGGTGATGTCCCCAGCGACTCGCCTCCTCTCACCTGGCCCATGCTTCTCCCAGCACATTGAACTAGCAATGCTTCAGTGAGTTAACTCACAGATAAACATAATGCCCCATGATCCGCTCACCTCCAAGAGGCCACCTCTGAACATACGAGACTTTGGGGGCATGTTTTAGACGTAAACCATAACAGAATAAAACAATAAGCTAAGAAACTGAAAAGGACGATCGATCATTATTTTAAGAAATGGTGTAAACTCCTAATAGCTTTATGAGTTCTCATTATTTAAACTTTTTAAAAACATATGCACCCTCTGTTAAATCAGTTTTAGAACATGGACAAAAAGGGATACCCCAAATAATGTGATTAATCCCACAAAACTCAATTCCAAATGCTGACAAATACTGAACTTTAAAAATTATAGTTCAATACTCTTTCTGTAAATAAATTTGGTCATTCTCAATAAATACTAAGAATCAAGCCTGTAATTTTATGGTAAGAATATATCAAAACTAAATAAAATTTACTCCTCTAATGTAAAATAGTTCAGAATCTATTAATTTAAGAATAATAATAGATCAAATTTGTAAAAAAAAAGTTGACATCATATGATGGAAGACAAAGGTTTATGGTAAAAGCACATCTGTTTCATATAATTTTTAAAATTTTAAATAAAAAAGTCTCATATAAAACAGAATAAAATGCCCTTTTTCATCCTTTCTTTCTTCTCTCCCTGCTTCCCTCCCTCCTTTCTTCCTTCCTTCTTTCCTTCCTTGCTTCCTTTTTTCTGTCTGTCTGTCTGTCTGTCTTTCTTTCTTTCCTTCCTCTTTCTATGATGCTAGAAATGAAACTGAAGGCCTCATACATATTAGGCAAGTGCTGCATCACTATGATAAATCCTCAACAAAGTTTACTTATTTACATGATAAATATTATGTATCTCAATCAGGAACATGTGCTTTACTTTAACAAAAGTGTCTCTCATCTTTTATAAGCCAGAAACAAGAACACTGCGCCTGCTATCACTGTGATGAATTGGTGTTGTTGTGGTAGTTTTAACCAACATGGTAATACAAGGATTAAAGTGAAGTTTAGATATTAGAAATCACTCAAAATTCACATTCTTGTAATAATGTTTACTAATGTTTGCCTCAAAACCTGAAACAATAAACTAAAACATAGCAAATTATAAATCCAGTAAATATTTTAAAATGCTCCTTGTATGTCTTAAAAGCCAACTGGAGCCAGGGATTTAGCTCAGTGGCATAAGTGCCTGCCTGGCAAACGTGAGGTCGTGAGTTCGATCCCAGGTAACAACAACAACAAAAAAAAATCAGCTGGCAAGTAAAGGCAAGTGACTGTAGCCATAATGACAACATAAATGAAATAAATAAAGTGAAAATAAATCTAGCAATGACTATAATTTCTTTTGTTTGTTGAATAGTAATTACTACATCAGATGCTATGCTAAGTGCTTTTCAATACCTTATCTCATTTAATACTCAATACTTTCCTGTAAAGATACAAATTATCATTAATCCCACTAAGAGAAAAAAATTTACATTTTAGATTAAGTGACTAGGCTGAATTTATTAGCAAATGAAAGTGTACAAATAGGGAAATAATGTCAAAACTTCATGAAGTCACATAAGAAAAGTACAAAAAACTTGAGAAATTTACTTTATCTCTGAATAGGAAGAAAACGCCGTAAGACGTCAGTGTCCACACAGTGTATGCCTATGCTAAATTCTCAAGTGTATTAAAAAGCATGTATAAGGCAACATAAATTCTAAAATTCTGCATAGGGAGAAAATGAAATGGCCTTAGGAAAAGCCTTAACCGTACATATTTGGGCGTAGGAATAAGTCACCAAAGGCTGTGACAGTGCACGAGTGACCCGGGAACACTCTCGCCATGCATGTAGCTATGAAGCATTACTTCCTTCGGCAGCTTCAATCTCGGCACTGTGTCCTTTGCAGGCTTTCTCTCCCGTGGCTTCCACAACTGCTGTAAGGAGCGCGCATATCCAGCTCACCAGGGAAAGCATTTTTAGTGTATGTTTGTTACTTGGATTAAATAATTTTCATGGGTAGGATGCTACAAGGAGCCTTAAATATGCTATGAATTTTTCTGACTCCAAGTATCTTCCATAAACCTCATTCCAGCGATGTGTGTGTGTGTGCAGGGGGGTCTGTTTTATGTTTATATGACTGAATATGATATTTACAATGGAAGTTTACTTAGCTTATGGTCCTGGAAGCCAGGAAGTCCAGTGTCAAGGTCCAGGCTTCTGGTGAAGGCTTCATGCTGCATCACAACGAGACAGAGGTCAACACACAGTGAGGCTTGATACTCAGGTCTCACTTTTTCTTCTACAGCCAATGATGTCACCATGGAACCTTTCACTTATAACCTTATCCAACCCTTATTTGAAGGTGGAAAATCCCCACCTTCAAGTACTACCAGCAAATGAATTTAAATATTAAGTCTCTAAAACATGAATTTTTGGGGGACACATTCAAGTCATTCCAGTGCCTATACAGTGGCTGCTTCCTCAGGACTAAGGAGAACTCTCTCTGGACTCTGCAAGACAGTCTTGTCTTGGCCCTTTATGGATGACCACAAGAACTAGGAGGGTTTTCCTCTCCCATCAGCACACAGTTAGACTGCATTTACTACCCTTTCTTGTTACGTGTGGTCATGTGAAATGAGACATGGCCATAAGTGGTATCTTCTATCAAACCTGACCTTCTCAAAGCTCATTTGGTCTCCACCAGCTGTCAGAGATAAAATGCTGACTTTCCTTTGCTCAGTTGAAAGAAGCTGGTTGTTTGAAGCCCTATTTGAGTGATAAACTGTCTTGTCTGTTGCTGTGATAAATGCTTGAGAAAAATCAACTAAAAGAAGGAAAGAATTACTTTGGATCATGGTCTCAGAGATTTGATTCATGGCTGCTTGATCACATCACTTTGGGCCTGTGATGAGGCAAAATATTGTAATGGGGAGTACCTGGTAGAGGAGCTGTTCTCTTGGAGTAGCCAGAAAGCCAAGAGAGGAAGGGGCTGCAGTCTCAATGCTCTTCTAGGCTACACTTCCAGGGACCCAACCTTCTTCCATTAGAGCCCAACTCCTAAGGCTTCCACCACCTTCCCCTAGTGCCACTGGTTTGGCACCAAGACTTCAATATGTGGACCTTTAAAGGACTCTTCCAAACCGCATCGCTGCCTAAAAAAGGTTTGTCACTGATTGGAAAAACCTGACTTAGACCTGAGATAAATGAGAAATAGCTCTGTAATGTGTTAAACTGCAGTCGTTTGGAGTTATCTATTAGAGCTAGTAATGTTACCGAGATAGGGCTATTCTCAAGGTAATTGAGCCAGAGGTGGCAGATAATTTCAGCAGTAACACAAGAAGATAGGGCTTACACCTTCTCATAGCAAACTAGCAGTTTGCTGCAGAAGGAGGAAGAGAAATTCTCCAGGTACAGAGCCACATGAAGGAAAGACACATGAAGGATCGTACTCAGCCTGCCCACCAGCACAGACTGCTGGAAAATTAATTCTCTGTTTTTAGTGATCACTTTCTCATGCTCTGTGGACCATGTGCATTACTTCCCTTTTTGGTATCTGAAGGAAAGAGAAGCCCAGTGTCCTTTAATGAGAGGGAGGGGAACCCATATACTTGAACAGAAGGATACGGTGAAGTGGAATAAAGTACCTGGCAGCTATATTTAAGGCGATACCTGGGCCTGTTAGATGTACTGTGCCCCCGCTGATGAAGTGCCCATGGGCCCAGAGTTTTCTGTTTCTTACTGAACACAGACCAGACTTCGATGGCTTGCCCATGTTAGTCACCCATTCCAAAATTACTTTTGAGTCATATGTTTGTCTTTAAGAGGTGTTTTTATGTGCTTAATGTTTTGCATACATTATCATATTCAGTACTCTAACCTATCCTGCAATATAGCCCTATGATTATTTGCATCTTATAATTTGGATTATGTAAAGATCATTATTAGTGACTAATTTCTCAACTAGCATGAAAATAACAGGCTGGAAAATAGCGGTGGAAAAATCTAGTGTTTTCCTATAGGGATCCTGGTGCATAAGAAGTGGGAGATACACAGGCCTTAGCACTGGGGATGGAGGCAAGCTGAATATCAGACCGCAGCTCATTTATGTTGTCCTGTGACCTTAAAGCCCACACTATGCCTCACCTCCTAAAATTTCTACTACCTCATAACGGTTCAAGTTAAGGACCAAGCCCTCCCCACATGGGCGCATTGCAGGCCCAAAATGCAGGAGAACAAATCTACTTATAAACAGAAAGAAACACCCTTTGCTCCTTGTAAGCATACCAAGGGGAAAATTCTCACTAATGTAAAAGACCACAGTTGAGCATGAAGTTCATTTCAGGGTTTGCAGTTAACACCTGGGCAGCTACCAGATGTGCACCTGATGCAAGCAACATTTCGTTTTCAGGTATCCAGTTATAGGATAAGTTAAAGGGCCTGGCCTATTTTTTGTGATCCTAAAATGCTGGATTGAGTTGAGCCCTGTCTTCTCTTTGATCCTCTTCTTTGACCTGTGGAAGAGGTGAAATAAATACATAAGCAACTGTAGTCCCCACCCAGCATCAAGGGTCCTCCTGTCTCTATTGCCACCACAGTTTACTTCTTAGTATATTAATTCTCAAAACTCAGTGCTCTGCAAACAGCTTCGTCTGCTTCTTGCCTTTTTATAGTCAGAAAAATATATGGTGGAAACCTCAAAACTTCTGTCTGTGTAGATCTTGGACTTCTTGTTAAGAAAGAGAACGAGGGACAAGGTCCTGGCTTGTAGTATTGCAGGAAAGGAAGTAGCACTCTCCCTTGCCTGTGTCAACACCGGCCACGAATCATTCATCTCTTTTTGTCACCACAAGGTTCACAAACATTGAGGAAGGGTACACTGTTAACAGGAACTGATTTGGTTTGGGGGAGGTGCGGTGTGCCCATGCACCCAACACAACTGTATCTTTGTTTCATCTCTCCAAATATTCATAAAAAATTCAGGGAAGTTGAGAATGGAAATCACCATCTATAATCAGAAATTTAATCCTTTTGAAAGAAGGTTTAAAATGTGACACTTACCAATAGAAATTATATGGGTGAATGTAAGGTCTTTCTGATTACCTTCTTAACGTTCATGCCCCTAGTCTGAAGCTCTTAAACCCTATTTAAATAGGGAAATCGTTCACTGTTGAACGATTCGCATGACCCAAATATCTAGTCCCCTATTGAAAGCCCTCGGAAGAGTTCTAGAAGCCCGGCCTTAATGTCACATTCAATGACAAGCAGTGTTTTCCTGAAAGACTCAGAGCTCATTTTAGAGAAAGAGCGAATCAAGGTTAATTTACATTTCTGAAACTATTCTCCACATTATTGTATGTTGACATGATTGAGTCTCAAAGAGACAACCAAAATAATATAGTAAAGTACAACTTTAATGCTATTAAAAGCTAAGAATAGTCATGATTAATTACTTTCAAAGCTGAATGGAAGAACGGAGGACTCCCAGAGTCAGTTTAATTAATCACTTGGTTTAGAGTTAATACAATCTCTCCAACCTTGGTGAGAAAGAATCATCCACAATAAATAAATGGTGTTTACTATTCAGGTAACTGACACAAGCTCTTAATCTAAAGAACATCTGAGGTGTTCCTGAGTCATGTGTTTTTCTTTTTCTTTAATTTAAAAAAGGTAAACAAAACTGCTTTTTTTTTTGTTTTGATAAAACGAATGGCAGCGCAGTCTGAGCAACTCAAAAAGCCTTCGTGAAGAAGCGGCCACTTCATTTCTGCTGTGTGCACCTTCCTGCAATGCTGGGCCTGTTCTTGATGCTAGGAAATCAAAATCCTGCTGAGGCCAGCCCCAGCCAGCCAGCACAGGGTGCAAGAAGGAGTCTGGTCTTCATGCAATGCTTTTGATCAGTGGGCACAACCAAACCAGGCAGCTCTGTCCCCAACCTGCCCATTTCAGCTCAAACGATCTGCCTGGGCTTCTGGCACCCGAGATTAACTGTGTGGTTGAAAACACTCTCCTCTATCATATGATGGCAGAAAGCATCCAAGTGATCAAGTCCAAGTTTATTGGGGGAAGAATAACGTATATCTGGGGCAGCTTTTATTTCTCAAAAGCGAGTTGAACAAAGCAAGCACAGGCGAGCATAACTCCAGCAGTGTACACCAGAGCTGCCCTGTGGGCTGCCCCATGTGCCTGCCCACTGAAGCCTCTTGACTTTGACCTTGAGCTCAGGGAAGAAAGACACCAGGAAGCACCTCCAGAGCAGTGGTCAGTGCTTGCTCAAAGTTTTGCCTTTGTCAGACACTGTATTTTCTTGTATCGTGTCATTTAACTTTTTGAGTTGTCATAGTATGTAATTTTTTGAAATTCTACAGTTAGAAATAGGCAGGGCCAGAATTAACCAACCTTACCTGACTCTAGGAAACCTCACTAAGGGTGGGAGAAATATTATATTGTAAATAATATTTTTATTATTTACAGTGAATGATGGGTAATTACCTTTCTCATCTAAAATCCCACCAAATAAAGGTCATTTGTTCACTAATGCAAACTCTTCTTCCACAAACTTCTTTCAAAGACCAAGATTCCCAATCCACATTTGTCAGAGAAGTATATTTGGAATTTTACATTTAAGAATGAAAACTTAATCATTTTGCTTCAGACATTGCTCATATACTCAAACAACAAAATCAACACAAGTGTTGGTATATAGTATGACAGCTATGTATCAAACCTTATTTTGTGAAGGAAGTCTTTAAGTAAAACCCTCAGGATATGACAAAACTTCTAAGGTGGAACTAAAGTCAGTACAGAAGTCAAATAACATTTAATAGATCAATTTCTAAGGTCATTTCATAAAATGAAAATAGTACACATTGAGAATTACCTACACCATTTCTCAAGTTCAGTACACTAGCACTGAATGAGACAGCTCTGTCTTCCTTCGTGTACAGGTAGAGCTCAGAAATATGTTGTCTAAATGGTCACTCTAAGAACCAAATACCACTGCATGTCACTAAACACTCAATTCTGAACCCAGTCCTGAGGGTCATGCTTACTTGAAGCTCCCCTTCTTGAATGCTCCCTTTTCTCTTGAGTCTTCTCACCTTTGTGTTTTCCCTGCCTTCATTTCTCCCTTGGACAAGAATGTTTAACTGAGCTCATTAAAGATGAAGTGCATATGAAGTCTGTTCTCTGTGCCTTGCTGATTTTTGTCTGTACTGCACAAGTATGAAACTGAATGATAGCTGCACTAGCGCTTTGAATGGGCAAATGATCAGACTCTATGTGCAAGGAGTGACGATGATCACTCCTGTGCCTCTCACTGCATTAATTTACTTAGACAATACCTCCACCACCTGGCCATTTGAGCCAGAATCATTTCATAATAATGATGGCAACGCTGATAAGAGTGGTGCTCTTATTATTAGGATGAATAACAATAGGAAGAAGGAAGAGGAGGAAGAATTAGGATTGCGATGGTTATAGAACCCTTTCATGTACCAATCACTGAACTAAGTATTTTTCTTGGATTATATCCTGCAGCAACTGCAAGAAGCAGTACTGTTTTTATTGCTTCTACCTTAGGGGTAAGCACAGTGATGCTTGGTAACTTGCCAGAATTAGTACAAATCCATGTCCTTTGATCCTAGAGCCTGTAGTAATAATGATCAAATTGTGTACCTGAATCATCTCCATTTCCATCCTCTCACCAACTTAGTTTCTGCCAGTCAGTAAGTCAGACAAATTCTGCTGCCTAAAAACTCAGTTCCTTTTGCTATGTAACTGCCAGCTCTGCTAGGACCAACCTTTCCCCTTTTCTATCCTGGGCTGTAAAAATTGGTATCTTCCAAACGAGCTTACTTCCAGGTAGTCTTCACGTCTTGGACTCATTGTCCCCTGAGCTGTCGAGGTGTATTACTGAAGAAAAGAGCTCTCCTACTGCTCTCTTCTTAAACTTCCTTCCTGAGTCCCCATTACTGCAGAGACACCGCCCAGCCTTTAGCGGGACATAGAGAACACCTGTGACCTTGC
>RJWT010022055.1:7287-17438 GCA_004365215.1 Cuniculus paca
CCCTTTATACAAAGACTTTACCCAATAGTCATGAGCCACGTATACACTTGTTATTGGCTAGCGGCGCTGTCAAGCAAATACATCATATGCGGAAGCAGGATGCGGTCGCCATCTTGGCTTACTCGATGGGAGGGGGGAAATCTGGCGCAGGCTTTGCTCGCCCTGCTAGGCCGAACCCGGAAGATGGCTCCTAACAGTTGGTAATAATGACAATGATAGTAATCATTTTGCCAGCTATGATGGTTTAGATTAAGAATGTCCCCCCAAAGACCTCATGTACTCATAGCCGGGCCTTTGGAAGGTGATTGAATTATGGGGGTGACATAACTGACTTGATGTTAGAAGATGAGGTATGGTCCAAAGAGTTAGGTCCCTGGGGGTGTGACCTAGAAGGTTATAGCTCCCTGTCCAAACTCCCCCGTCTCTCTTGGCTTCCCAGCCACAATGTCAAAAGCAGCTTTTCTTTGGCTATGTCCATTTGCTATGCTGTTTCTGCCTGGGAGCCAGCTGACCATGACTGTAACCATGAGCACAAAAAAACCTCTCCACCTTTAAGTTGTGAATGTTGGGTATTGTATCTCAGTGCTGAGAAAGTGACTAAAACACCAGGATTATGATCATTATTAGAGGGCTGGAGATACAGCTCAGTGGCACAGCACCTGCCTGGCAAGCACAAGGTTGTGAATTCAATTCCTGGTACCAAAAAAAGAAAAAAAAAAAAGAATTGAGAATTATCAGAATAGCACAAGGGAATTATTGGCAACCCAAGGTATATATTTTTCTGTTAGAAAGTGACTGCAACCAATTCAGATTTGAGTTCTTGGGCAGAAAAGAGATGTCAGAAGAAAAAAAAATTGGTATTTGTCATGGTTTAGATCTAAAATGTACCCCACAATTCTCACGTGTTTTGGAAGGTGACTGTATCACTAGGGCATCAGTGGAGTCATCCATCAGTGATTCATAGTTAAATGTGCTGTTAAGAGGTGGAGCATTATTGTAAGGGGCGGCTCACTGGGGACTGAACTGGAAGGGTATTTCTCCCTCCCCAGTCCTTCCCTTCTCTCTGAGCTCTTTTACCCCTGTCATGCCCCTCTTCTATCCTATTTCTGCCAAGGAGTCAGCCAATCATAGGCTGAACCCATGAGTCAAAATAAACCTCTTCTCTTTTAAATTGTGGGTGTTAAGGTATTGTGTCCCAGTGACAGGGAGGTGACTAAGGCAATATTATAGAAGAGAAATGTTATGAGACAAACTTGCCGATATGGGGACACACACCTGTAAACCCAGCACTCAGGAGTCTAAAGCAGGAAGATTGTGAGTTTGAGGCCAGCCTGGGCTATTAGCGGGTTCAAGGCCAGCCTGGACTATGTAGCAAAACCCAAACAAAACAAAGATGAACCTGCAAACGAACAAAGTATCTATCACATATACAGCCACATAACCTCAATTATTTCTGGAGACCGAATGTGTGTCTACCCCTCAAAATTTTTGGTTGATATCTTAATGCCCAGTGTAATGGTATTTGGACATGGGGCCTTTGAGAGGTAATTGGATCGTGAAGGTAAAGTCATCATGATGGGATTTGTGCTCTTGTAAGAAATTTTGCTTCCTTTCTTTGCTCTCAGCCTTATGAGGATAGGAGAAAACAGGTACTGCCTAGCACCAGGTGGGCCTCACTGGACATTGTACTACTGGCACTCTGACCTTGAATTTCCAGTCTCCAGAACTGTTAGAAATTAATATTGGTGTTTAAGCCACCCAGTCAATGATAAGTTAGCATAGGAACTCAGACTAAGAGGACAGTTATGTGCACTAAAGCACCTCACAGCAAAAGATTTGGGCTGATGTCAAGGCCTATAGCACAGATCCTATGGGCAAGAGAGTTTCTCTTTGACTCCTCATCCTCTGTGTTGCTTCTGCGGTTCAGGTGCTCCTTTCAGGGGCTATAGGTGATCTGCTTGCCCTGCACATGCAGCCGTGGATACATAGTAGTGTGAAGGGAACAGTAGTGCCCCACCCTGTGTCTAGTAGCCTGGGTGTCCCCAGCTGAAGATAAACTACAGAGCTGGAGGAGGAGGCTTTGGAACCTCTGAGAAGGAACTCATTGCAAGGGAGGGGGCAATCTGGACTATAAATGAGGCTCTAAACCATGGTCAAATTGTAAGAAACAAGCAGTAAAAACAGACATAATATGCCACCTCAGCTGGAATTCGCCCTGGTCCAAATGGGTACATGTATCTGTGAGTGAAGTGGTATAATTATTCCAATGAAATACTGTCAACCTTTTGGCATTGTAGGAGTGATGGGAAACACAGACGAACATTTTTCTGCCTGCTTGTCGAGGGCTGTGAGAGGGGCCTCTGGCTTCGCAACCTCAGGCTTACCTTCATTTGACAGCAGATCTGGAAAACCCTGGCCAATTACCCGAGTACCTGACACCAGTCCTGGATTTCAGTCTGTTCTTGAAGGGAGTATCTGGGCTCCTTCCTTACTTATAGGAGATTGGTCAGGATTATCTTATAGCTGTAGTGCATCCTTTGGGATAGCCAGTCAGAAGAACCTTAGAAAGAGCCTAGAATTCCAACTATTAAAGATGTAGCATCAGAGTATTTTAGCTTGGGCCAAAGTGTGTGTGAGATGTAATTAGTAATTGTCCTTTGAAGAAAAACTGCAACAAAGGGTGACCAACTGCCCCAGTTTGCCTAGGACTCAGGGTTTTTTTGAATGCAACCTATTAGTCTTGAAATGGATCATGCAACTGTAAATACATGGATAGAGAGATGCAACAATGAAAGCCATTAGACCATTTACGAAACTGTACAAACTTGTATCTGTCTGAGAAGGTTCCTCCCACTCTTTTACTTGTTGTGCCTTGGATTTTATATGTGCTGAGAAAATATTCAGCCAGATTTTCAGGTAGATTAGTTCAGAGTGCAAGCAGATGGATGTTTTGTGAGTCAAATTTGAAAAACATGGATTCTAAGCAGCAAAGAATAGAACCCACTATGCAGAGTCTCTAGCTCTTGGAATAGGACTCCCCACCTCCACTTCATACCTTTTCTACCTGTAGCCAGGATACAGCACAGTGGATTCTGTCCAAAAAGCAGAAGGCACAGCCCCCAAGAGAAACAGGTCTCTATTCAGGGAAATGAATGTTTTTTAAATATTTCTGCAATGCCCCATTCAGAAGCTGTCCAGGAGGTGGGCTGATTCTTGTCCTATGGAAACCATCACTGTGAGGGTTTAATATAGAACCTAAAAGAAAAAAAAAAAACTCTCTCTTCCAAATTGAACAGTTTGTCTTGTAGGAGGGATTTTGTTTTCTTTTCATGCTGGACCTAAATTTGGCATGCTATGGATGTTTTATTGCATAGCATTACCTTAGAGCTCAGCCAAATCTCCCGATTCAGGAATGGCAGCTGAGAAAAGTCGAATGAATGGGCTACTTTTTTCTCTTTCCCTTAACTCCATATGTTTCTCAGTTTCCAGCTCATAAATTTAATTAGGTAAATATTTCTAAATAGGGAAGATCAAGAATGTGAGAACTTGATAAATACGAAGCAAGCTTCTACGGGCATAGCACTAGTGGGTCTGTACTCAGTGCTTAGAGAGGGACATATTGCAAAGCCTCCACAGGGAAGATGAATTTGGATTTTCCTGCAAGAGAAGGAATATTTGATATCTAAACATGGGGGGATATAGAAGTCATGTGAATATGGACAACTATGGGAGATTTGTGAGCCAACTTTATCATAGTACTTACCATAAGGTTGCAGATATGTTTGTGGGAATGGAGATATTTACATAATCTACTTGTTGGATTAACTTCATTAGAAAGGGTAATAAGTAAAAAATGCATTGGAATTTACTTAGAATTCCAAGGAGACATGCTTTGTCTCCAATGCCAGTACCAGAGCACCAGGATAAGACATCAGATGACCAGGACAAGCATTTGAGACCAGGGAGATATCTCAAAGTAATACCCAGGAAGGGGAGAAAGGTTTGTGCTGTATTCTGATGTTGTAGAAAGGACTAACCCAAGTGTTCATTGACTATATAGTTTTGGGCCAAAAAGTCATTTACTGAGTTACAGAATGAAGCTTGTTTTTCACAGAGGCGTGGATGGCTTAGCAATTCTGAAACTACTCCATGTGCACTATAGTATTGAGCAAAATATTCTCATTTTCAGAAATGGTAGTACGAACACAATAAGAAAAAAAGACAGACAACGGTATTGGATTGACTTTCAGTGCAAACTCTTGGAATTTATTGCCTAGATAGATACAGAGAGAGATGGAAATACATGATTATAAATATAGGCATAGCGATGTGTGCATATGCCTGTGTGTACATACATCTATTTCCTTTCTCTGCCTTCTTAGAAGGCCTAAAACCAATGAACTCAGTGGCAATGATCACATCTGGCCCCCAGATCCTGCTTTCTAAATGCCATTCTCTACTAAGAAGAATTAGGCCTCTTGAAAGCAATGGATGAGTCCGTGGCTAGAGAGGGAAGGTAAAAGAATAATGGAATAATGTTTTGTGTTAAAAAGCAAGAAGATGCTCAATGATGGGGAGATATCAAAAGATAAAGGAGCCAGCTGTGAGAGCTTCCAGAACCCAACTCTGAGGTAGTTTGGATGGCAGAATAAATTATGACTATAAAATATTATTGCCTAGTGAATAAAACAACAGTCCACAGACTTAACTCAACAACGAGAAGAAAAAGGCTTTCCATTAATAAATGTGGAAGGGATGGTGAGATTAGAATGAGGATCATGTCTCCAGACAATAAGCCCTTTCAAACTTGTCAACGGGACTTCGCTGAACTTGCTGACTGACCTCTGAGAGTCAAAGTTTCTGAATTTTGCCCCATAAATTACATAAGCCTAGACAGAGACACAACCCGCTATTTAACAGGACTGTGTCAAAAGCCTACCATTTCAGATGATGTGCTGGGTGTGGAATAGGGTCTCTCCCCTGCCAAGAACACGGTGATTTTGCCCCACGTTCAGTCTGACCTGTGAAGTTGGAGACAAGCAAAGGAGCCCCTCTAATACAACAAAGCCCTTGGCTTAGAGGGACACTATTGCATTCAGAAACAGTGAGCACATCATTGTAGCTCCTACAGGACCTCGAGCAGTTTCTCACACATGTGGAGAAACTTAATAAATGTTTATTGAATGAATGAACAAATAAATGGGTAAAGTCAGGGATAAGTCTTGAAGTAGCCCTAATCGGGAAACCTAAAAAAGGAAAAAGTACTTGCTTCAAGAAGATTATAATCTACTTCATCACCTATTTAAAAAATAGGGTAACTTATTTTTTTGGAATCTGAAGACACACATAATTCTCTGCATCTCTGCTCTTCACTTTTTTCTTCATTCCTGTGTATGAATGACAGCATATCCTCTGCGAAATACAACCTTTGTAAATGCTTTCTGAATCTGAATGTTATGTTCCTTGTGATTGCCCCTACTTGGGATCCTGAATAACTCCAAGTGAATTTTCTGGGGGGCTTGGGTATCAGGAACCGAGCAGATGAGGTGCATGCACAGTGCACTAGCACATGTACGCCAACATCCTAAGTGGACACCTAACTACAAACAGCTGTGCAGAGCTACTCAGTAAAAGGTTAAGTAGCTGGAACTATCAGGATTGGGTGGGAATGAGTTCAGACTCTCCCCATGAGGCCTTCCTAAGGCTTTGCAGGAGGGCAAGAGCAAGGTCTGGGAAGTGGGAAATGGAATGGCCCCTTCTGTCCTTAGCGTCTAGATCCCTGCTTGCTGTCCAATTCTGCTCATTCTTCCATACACTTCTATTTATGTTACATTCAGGCAGAAAGCAGCCTGGAGCACTCTAGGGGTATTAACTGAGAAGAAAAACAAATCAAATTTGACCAAAGGAAAAACAACCCTCAGAAAGCTGCATGGGAATAAGAAGGATGTTATATGCTACTTTACCTGGTCTCTTTCATGCTCAGGGAAGTCAATGGATAAATGATAAAATGTATAGTGTATGGAGGGTAGAGAAACAAGACTTGTGACATTTGCATCTGAGTTCCTGCCCTGGAAATGATGTTTATTCTGCTCCCAAATCTCTCATTTCCAAAGGAATCCACTCTGTTACTAAACAGCATCTTCTCAGTCTCCATGCCCTGAGTGGGAGATATTGGCAAAAACATGTCTGTATTTTGAAGGCGAGCAGTTTCCACTCCTTTTAGTTAAAATGGTCTCTTCTGAGGAAAAGTATATTGTAGAATCATGCTTTCCTAAAGCTGGAAGAATCTTAGAATTCATGTCCCTTATTATACAGGGAGAAAAATCAAAATATGGAGGAAAGAAGAGATTTGTTCAATGTCTCAGAAATATTAAGCAGAACTTACACAGCAGATAATAAGGTAAAAATTCCAGTTCCAGCCCTGAAAACATCAGGTGACAGATATAACCTTGCCATCTACCCATATGAATCATCCTCTTTTCTTCTCACGTGTTGGTTGGTTCTCATCCAAAAATATCCAGCTCGATCACTCGCCTTCGTCATCTGATATATCTGAGTCAGATCTAATTCCTATGCAGCTGCTGTAGGAAGCAGTGCTTATTCTGTCCAATTGCATCAGTATTTTCAAGACTCTGTAGACTCAGAGAAAGGAATTCCAGTGAAGTTTTGTATGATCATAGCATCGTTGGAACAGACATGTAATTTCCAAAGTGCATGAATGGCAACTTTTAAAATCCAGTGTCCATGGACATTTACCCTCTCTTGTTGTCCTCTCTTGCTCTCTTGCTGTCCTTGTGCCCTCTTAGCAGAGAATTATGTGAAAAATCAAAGGTAGCTTGCTGGGGAATAAGAGACTTATGTCCTACATTGCCTATTGCCATGGCTGACAGCTGAGCAACTGCCTGACTATGTAAATGGGACCATGCTGGAACATCCCACCTTCGGCTCCAGTCTAAGTAAGTTCATAAACAGTTCAGGAGAGATCACCAGGGCTGGCCTAGACCAGATCTACTCAACGAACCCAGAGAATCACAAGGTTGAAAAACAAATGGCTATTGATTGAAGCCATCGAGTTTTGAGGTAGTTTGTTAGGCAGCCAAAACCATCTGATGCCCCTATGCATTTGTGCCCCAAATGAATGAGAGATGATATATGTAGAGAAGATGCCAAGAACCCTCCACCAGCAGAATTCTTCCCTCAGCAGAGAGGATGATTTTGCATAGCGTTAGCCTTACACTCTTCTTTTGCCCCTCCTTTTTTGGTGAATAGGGTCATTTTGACCCCAGAATGGAGACTACTGGTTGGGTGTGGTGGACAGCCAGGATATGACCTGGCCTCATTAACACCATGCTCTAAGCAGCTGAGCCAGTCGACTTGCCTCTGTCTTCCTGGAAACTCTTACCACCCACTGTCTCCCACACTAGAACACCCCACCCATCAATCTTCCTGCTGAATCAAGACAAAAACATCATGACAGAAGAGCAGGTAGAAGAAAGCTGTGCAACTTGTGACAGCCAGGAAGTGAAGAGGGAAGGGAGGACCCAGGGAGGGAGATAGAGCCTCCAAAGACGTGGTCACAGTAACACGCCTCTTCCAAGCAGGCCCACCTCCTAAGAGTATATTTCGCTATGAACTCCTCAATGAATGAACTCATCGATAAGTGTAGCTCAGCTGTGATCCATTGACCTTTCAAAACCTCACCTCTGAACATATGAGACTTTGTGGGGACACTTTAGATCTAAACCTCTCCTCCTTCAAGTCATGGGTGTTGGGTATCATGTTTTAACAAGTGGGGTAAATAGGAAAGAATCGCAATGGGGTGTCCTTAGATCCTTGGGACAGTGACTATTTACCAATCAGTAAAGAAAAATTCAGTGTTCTATCAACCAAAACATCTATATTTGAACAGCTGGTACAGTTGTGATGTAATTTGGAGGCCCCTCCTAGTCGTCTGCTTTAGATTTCTCTTATAATGTTAGTCTTCCGTTGGGAGCCTGTAATGATCCTACTGCTTTAGTGGTAGACTGCACAAAATGTACTGAAAGGCAAATGTATTTTGTTAAAAAGCACATTAGTCTAGATACTTCTGCAAGGAAGAAACTATCAGGTTCCTGGCCTACTATAACTACAGTTCTTGTGTTATTTGTAAATGTGAGAGAGTAAAAGAGAAATAATAAGATTGTGATGGAATCTCAAGACCAGAAAAGAGCTCACAAGTCATTCACTGAAGTCATTCATGTACAAATAAGGTTACTAAGACTCTGGGGGAGAAAGTAATTTGCACAGTTACACTTGGGAAAGAGATTCTAGAGAGAAAAAGCAAGGTGAAAACAGGGAGAGAGACGGAAGGTATGAAAAAGTAGGATGGGGAGTTGTTCTGTATGGTTGACCAAGAATAAGGAAGTGAAATTACAACCCCTCAAAGAACACACCTGTCTACTGTTGGGCTTTTAAAATCACCAAAGAATCATTGTTGCAGCTTTTTTTTTCTTTTTTTAAAAAAAGGAAATTGCAAATAATAGACATTAATATTAGAGTCAGGATTAGTGAAATGTCCAGATGTGCTCATGTGAAGTGATTGACATCACCTTGCACTGCCTACTCTGTATGATAGATACATGCAACTCTCTGACTTTTATTGACACTAACATCTGCTTCCTTTGCTTAGATTACACAGCAGAAATTCTGACTTCAGGTTTCTCAGTGGGTTAATGTCCTCCTTCAGAAATGGAAAAATTAATCTTAGCTGAATGGATCTCTGTCCTGCAGGTCATCTGATTGATCAGTTTTATTGACATGAGGAGATTTTTCCTGAAGTAAGCGTGGGTTCTAAGCAAAGGCAGGCACCATGGAGAGTGCCCTGACTAAGAATAGGAAGATCTGGAGTTTGGCCCAGGCGTTGACACTAACCAGCTGTGTGACCTCAGATGCGTCATTCTTCTCACTGTAAAACAAGCAGCCTGCACCAAATGATGTCTAAGGTGACATCCAGCTCTGCCATCCTGAGTTTATGCTGGAAAAAGGAACTGACCTGCCCTGACTTCCTGGACAGTCAGATGGTGAGCAGGATGTGAGCTCACAGGGAGGAGCTCACAGGAAGACAGGGTGGAGCACTCTGGTAAGACACATCAAGGTCAGAACAGTCTCACACACTCCCAGAAGTCAGAGTGAGTGACCGGGGTGAGTTCTGGCACATTTTTCTCTGGAGTCATCCAAGCAATACATTATTTTCCACCTTTAAGACCTGTAGAATATCCAAACTGTCCACCATATAGGGAAAGCTGAAACAGGCTGTGCCTACCTGCAAGCTATGGAAACATGGACTGGGGCCACCTCACTGAAGGGCAATTATCAATGTCCTTCGAGAAGACAAACATACATTCCTCTGACCAGCAGTTCGTCACCGCAATACACAAATCCCCCTTCCCCCAGTACATGTGTTGAAGCCCTAACCCCCAAGGTAATAGTATCAAAAGGTGGGACCTTTGGGAGGTGATTGAGTTATGAGAGTAGATTCCTCATGAATGCAATTTGTGCCTCTAATAGAAGAGGCCCCAAAGAGACACTCAGCCCTTCTGTCACATGAGTATGCAGCAAGAAGACACCATCTATGAACCAAGAAGCAGGCCCTCACCAGACAATGAATCTGCTGGCAACTTGATCTTGGACTTCTCAGCCTCCAAAAACTCTGAGAGACAAATTGCTGGGTCTGTAAGGTAGGCCATTTATGGTATTTTGTTATAACAGGCCAGATGGATGAAGAAACTCATCCAGGAAGTCATCTGGCATTATACTAACATACCTTTTGCGCTACTCATAGCTGTTTTGATTCTAATAACAAATAACTGAACACAATCTAAGTGTTAATTAATAAGAGGCTGATTAGCCAAATGGCTGTGCAAGAGCAATCTCTTCAGCTGTGAATTAAATGAGGAGTATTTTAATAGTAGGGGTCTGTTAGGAGCCATCTTCCGGGTTCGGCCTAGCAGGGCGAGCAAAGCCTGCGCCAGATTTCCCCCCTCCCATCGAGTAAGCCAAGATGGCGACCGCATCCTGCTTCCGCATATGATGTATTTGCTTGACAGCGCCGCTAGCCAATAACAAGTGTATACGTGGCTCATGACTATTGGGTAAAGTCTTTGTATAAAGGG
>RJWT010022056.1:0-17339 GCA_004365215.1 Cuniculus paca
AGAAAGTCCGCCTCTACTGGTATTTTCTGGCATGCCATGTCATCATCAAAACCACTGTCCGTCTCAATGCCACAGTCCAGTTCTGTGCCCCGGCAAGCCTGAATAATGAAAAGCTTGGATTTTCTAGTTAGACTTCTACAAAGATCCCCTCTGAAGAACTTTGTTAATCTTTTCAGGTCAACAGGTCCATTTGTTGCAAAAATTTTTCCTTCTTTCCCATGGCTTGGAATTACACAAATAAAGCTGCTCCTTTTGCTATGATCTTCTTCAGAAACACTGTACATCATGTCCATTATTTGTTCCCATGTAAGATCATTTTTATTCCTCACTTTATATTTCAAGTTCGGAAATGTTTCTCTGATGTTTGCTGCATCTACATCTGTACCAGATCGAGCTGTGGTTCCAGTGCTTTCATGAAAGTTCTTATTATTAATTACTATACATAAACCCATTTCAGGATAATCCATTTTGTATCTATTGTCCAAGAATATTCCGGATTCCATTGATTTGCTTCCGTGCATTATCTTTGTTTCTAAATTTTTAATGGATTTTGCATCCACTGAGTTTTCAGTGTTCTCCATAGCTACTTTTCTTACCTCTCTGCTCCGCTCGGCGCCAGCACGGTTTCCGCTGCCGGCGCCGCAACCCTGAGAAGTCCATTGTATTTCTTTGTGTATTTCTTTTTTTAAGGTAATGGTTTATATAGAACACCTAAAATTTATTTTTCCAGAGATGGGTTGAAATAAAATACATTGTTATAATTTTGTCAATTTGTTTTGGTTTAAGCAACTCTTGTGTACTTTTCTTGAACTAATTCTCTACAATAATTGCAAAAGAAAACCACTTTCAATTTATTTTGCAGATACACTTCAATACACTAATAACCATTGGATGCTGTCTCTGGTGGGGTCAAATAATCTCTTCATAAATCAGTGTTACTTCCTCCATCTATTTACTTTATCTTCCTTTCCCAGTAGAAGGTTGTTTTGTTGTGGTTGCTTTGTTTTGAACTCATTTCCTTTGCATTTGAAAGATGAAAAGTCACAGGGAAAGGCTGAGTATTTTTCCACCTAACACTTTCTGAAATTAGATACAAATTCCGAGGTAACAGCCTTGCATTCTAGTAGTGTTTTTCTGTTGTTTTTTGGCCAAATATATTTTCTACTTTAGTTCAAAATCCTAGAAAAAAAACAATTTCCTGATTTGATAAGAACAAATGTTAAGGTTACTCTATTGTGTATATAAATTACAGTACAGATTGACAGTTAATGTTTCCAAGGGATTCAAAGGTAGAAGAAAACTAAAAAAAAGAAAAAAAAATCCATGCAGCTGTTATCTGACAATTTTAGTAATATTATAACAAATAAATTTTATTTCACACAGAAATACAATTTGAGATGTATGATTCCTGCTTTCATGCACATGTGGAACTAAGTTATGCTCTGAACAAAACTGCTTTCCCTATAAAGAAATGTTCTGAACATACACAGCAGTATAGTGCATGAAAAAAGACTTGAGATTCGGAAATGGGTAGGGCCTGTTCCCACTCTAACATGCCTGACAGTGTGGCCTTGGGTATGCTCCTGTCTGTGAAGTTATTTCCTCATGTGTAGAATGGGATAATGGTAGCATTTTCAGAGCTATTGATAGAATTAAAAATTGCATTAGATTAAGTGAGATGAAAATGTTTTTTGTAGAATAAAAAGTTTGAATTTGACACTTTTGTATGACCCAACCTGATTTACATGAATAGACTGATGATTATTGCTGTTAACCTTACAACTACCAGAAGCTGGACTGACAAATATGATATAATTTTTGGTGGGTAAATGTCAGATGTGTGTGAAGACACTGGAAGTTTGCTATTCACAATCATTAGGAAACCATTTTTTAAAGGACCAACGCAAGTTTATGCGCATATCGTTTGCTGTAGCACTAGGACTTGAAAAAGCAAATTAAGGTCCAAGACATTGAAAGTTACATAGTACAAAACAATATTTTATTACATGGATAATTAGTGGGGGAAAAGATCATAATACATGGATCTATATTTCTAGTGTACTGATATGTTATGTTAATGTAGACAAGTCACAAACACATTGAGTTTCACTGTCCTATGTAATTAAGGTCATAGATGGCTCTGCAGTTTTCAAATTATGGGCCTTGGTCTGGAACAGGCATTGATGATAGAGAAATGCAGCAGGCTCATTTTGGATAGCTCCTCATTCTAATCATATTAGATGCATCTATAAAGCTCTTACACATATTGGGTTTCTTATAAGAAATAAGCTCTTAAAAATAGCTTCGGAATGATGGTCCTATAACACTTAGTCCCTTCTGACTCTACAAGGCATTGATTTTTATGATTCTACCCAATATCAACATTATTAAATGTCATCCCAGAATATAATTTGCATAGAACTGCTTTAATCATTGATAGTCATAGGTTAAATACTTCTTGACTTCAGTGACCTTTTGGTAAACATTCCAAGGAAACAGAGTAAAAATATTCTTTTAAAATATCAAAGATAGAAAAAGATATAATCACTAATATTACCTTACATTTCTTTGCCTTGCATAATTCCTATACATGTACACAATGGCCCTTTTATTACAAATTGCTCGTACTATTTAGAAGTGACACCACTAATGACAACCCCTCAATGTTATTAATCATGTTTAAAGAAAAGAGAGTTCGCTTTCGTAAAACATTAGCTAGCTCTTGTTAAATTGATTTTGGCCTTCTTGGTTAATTGATTTTAAACACTATTTCCTCAGAGCTTTTATGATGAGCTGCTCTGGAGGGAAATGACAAGATTTCTCCTGAAATCTTGGCTAGAATTGATGTTTCCTTTTTATCTTAAATAAATGCTTTCTTTTTTCTGGAAACTTTTAAAAAGTTGAACAATTAATATTAGAAAGCAAATGTATATTTTTAAAGATGAGTAAAGTAGAATTTTTGTGGAGTAATGATAACCTACAATGTTTAAATAATAGAAACAGGACAAATAATAAAAAAGATAATTCATCAAGTGAAAAACTTACCATTCAACAAAAATCCAGGAAAATAAGGATGCCAATACTGAATAAAGATCTGCTTGTTCATTTGTTCTAGTTTCCTTTCTCTCCTGTTTTAAAGGACCAAGGACCACCATCAACTAGCAACTCTTTTGCTTGTCCCTGATAATAGAGTGAAACTTAGGTGGTCTTTTGACCACCCTGAGTTCCCAGCTGTCCGATTGTTCACTCTCTCAACAAAAGTTGGTCTTTTTGGGACTATCTCCTGGCATGTTAGTTCAAGAGAGAGCTACAGTGTAGACAGAAAAGCAAAAGATGGATGATGAAAGCTTCCAATGCAGTGTCTTGTACAGGGAGTTTCTCATTTGAGAAAATGAGTATGAAGGCAGCTGTGTTGTTCTCTATCCTCGCACACCATTATGCAGTTCACCTCGTGAGTATCTCAGTCAGATCCCTATTCAAGCACAACTCTAGCTGGGGAGGAAGTGAATTCCATTGTCTGCTAGTGTGAGCTTAATCACAGTTTTACCAGGGTTTCCAGTGAACGAATTATCTAAGTTGCTTGGGAGAGAGGTTGTGAAATGGTCCTGGAATCCATTAGGTGGAAGTGTGGGGAATGTAAAATAAGAGACAGGGTCAATTTAGCAGTCATTAAAAAACTTTAGTGCATTAAAAGTTTAAAAACTGTCAGGCTAAATGTTTATACCCTACACACTTGGGGCCTAAAAATAAAGAAAATGAGATTTCACACAACTTTAATTACCCTCAAAGTATTTGGGAAGAGCTTCTTAAAAGGAATTCAACCACGGAGAAACCAATGTTTATCAAAATACTAAATCTGGGGAACTGCTACTATGAAATGTTCCAGGTTATTGGAAATACATTGTAAAAGGCTAACATTTAGAAACACAATTCCTACCTGCACCTCCCCAATCTTAGCAATATTATGTACTCATACTGCAAGAAAATAGTTGAGGCACCAATGCCCCAGTAGCAAGGAAGCAAGATGTACCTTGTGTAATCTATTTCTCCCCATAGTGTTCATTGCCTTCAATTCATGGTCAGCACCCTAAAGGCGTTGAAGTCGGTGTACAATATTCTTTTGTATATTTAAGTATTATTACGTTATCAACACAAAATTTGTATTCCTAAATACATGAGGTTAAAAGTAAATTTACATAAAAGTATATGTTTTGCTTCCTTTCAAAAAGACTTGAGACCACTTTCTGCTTTGTACTTCACTCTAGGAATCATGCTTCTCCAATTATAAGACCAAGTCAATGGAAAAACATAATTTAGTTAATAGAAATTGCCTCCACAGCCAATCTCTCAGCAATATATCTATCTTACAAATTAAGGTACACCTATAATTTAATTTATTTTAGCATTATTTTTCTACTTTCTTTCAAAAACATCTCAATTCTTATTAGATTAAGGATGTGATGCTTAGTGATCACAAATTATACTAAGACACTAATATTGGCTAATGTTTAAAGATAAAAGGATTTCAGAGAAATTCATACTTATTTTTCTAAATAAAAATTATCTGAGTCAACTCTACTATTTAATTCTTACTGTATCAAAAGAGAAATATGTCCTTACAGAAAATGATGCCGTTAAGGAAGCTACAATCAGTAGTGAAATGCAATGAGTAGAATACAAAAGTTGCATTAATGAACATGTATTCCCTTACAGGGAAACAGAACTGAATTGGGTTTAGGAAGAGGCCTCAAAGAGTAACTCCCTGCAGCTGTTCTTGATCTGGGTTGGGTGAAATAAAGTCAGTTACCAAACTGACTCTTAGCCATCTGAAATCAGTAATTTTAAGCCAGGGTCTGACAGTTTGAGTTTTTAAATCTACTCAGTGATTCTGACAATCAGAGAAATTTGGAGATCATTGATTTACAAGAGTCCATTAGGTAAATTTTAACAATAAAAGCTTCTTGCTTAGTGTTACCTTATTTTTTATCTACCCATGTGACACAAATTCCTATTGTTAGGTTACTGTTCAATTCACAACAAAGCATGCATACTATTTCTAGGAGTTAATATTCACATGTCATTTAAATTGGTCTTACAGTGTCATAGATAGCTGATTTCTGTAGTTTGTTAATGTGAACATTTTTCTGAGAGTAGCTAGTATTTATGCTGGAAATTTCCTGAAGCTTTACCGTAACAGAAAGCCAACAAAGCTAGATGATCCCTGAGACAAACTTGTTCACTGTTTGATGCTCTATTCTCTGACGTCATATGTATCAAGATAGATTACGGGTAATTCTAGGGTATGCAGAATTGAACTCAGGGTTGCAGAAAAGCACAGTACAATCTTTGCACATATCCTTCAAGAATGAAATTTATTTTTTTTGATTTACTGAAACTTTTTGATTTACTGATAAGACAATGAACACATGTATACAGTCAACTATTTGACATATGCATTACTCTTTATGTAATCATATAGATATATTCATATTCATTTTTAGAGAGAGGGAAAAATGCATTTCAAAAAAATTCAAGACTACACAAAATTGCTTTAAATTGAGTACTCATCTCTTTTGTTTTTGTGCAATGCCTCACTAAATGGTGAATCAAATCATTACTTTTGAAATTTGGGTTAAAAATCCTTTGTATGAAACTTCAAAATCAGGGTTCTAGCAGAAAATAATGGAAAATTTTTATTGATTCTTTTAAGGAAAACTTAATAAAGGAGTCATTTACAAAAGTTTATGCAAGGTTTATGGGGCTTGACCCAAGCAGGTATGCTTATCATCCATAGGCCTGAGAAAGGCAGCAATAGAGAGATGCCCATCTGATGAGACAGATTTTCTGCAGAAAGAGGATAGCAGGCAATGTGATTCACTCCAATTGGAAGAATTCTTTGGCAAAAATTCTGAGATTACCGTTTCCTTGCCCTATAATCACTTGCAAGTCCTTCCCACTGGCCATGCTTAAATGGAAGCCAGGCTGTTGAAGTTACCTGAATGGGTCAGGTTCCTCAGGCCCAGAGCAGGAGAAGGCTCTGGAGATGGATTTTGAGAAGCAAGAAGGATATAGTCAGCAGAAGAAACAAGTCTTTTTGACATTCCTATATACCTCTTTCTATTTGCATGTGAAAAGAGACATTCATTCATTTGACCAATATTTATGGAGTGCCTATTTTGTGCAAGATACGTACCATATCTTAGGGAAAGGGAAAGGGAAAGGAAAAGGGAAAAAAAGGAAAGGAAAGGAAAGGAAAGGACTATTTTGAATTGATTTATGCTATCAAAGCAGCTAAGACAGTACATATACATACTCTTGTTTTTCTTTTTTTAATTTCATCTATCTATAATTGGCTACAAATTTTGTAAATCATGCTAATTTCCCCTGTAATTTCTTTGAATTTATGTAATGAGATTGACCATACATGGATGCTACAAAGGATTTAACTTCAACAAAGTAAAATTTTATAAATAAACACTCATTCTCAAAAGATACTCTTTTCTCCAATAGTTGCAGTTTTTTGTTTGCTCTTTGATTTTTGTAGCATCAGTTACCTAAAGAACCAAATTTAATTCAATTCAGAATGAGGTTTGTTTTAGATTACAATAACAGGAAATCAAACTTTCCTATCCAGCCCCACCAGGATGAGGAAATTTTAGAGAAACAGTCTTAATATAATGATGTTATACTTTCAGGATATGGTGCTTGAAGAAGCAGAAGGTCAAGCTTTCTGCTTGTATCCTAAGTTTCTACATGGGAAATAATGAGCTGTGATATGACAAAGCTTTACATAAGTAATTTAGTATGTACCATGCCGTTAGATAATAATCTATATCAGATTGAATTAAATCGTGCAGTGTCGAAATCTATTTAAAAATGTTTTGCATGATCCTTCAGCTAGTAAACATTGGCATTCTCATGTAATTAACCAAGGCTTTTTGGAAAGTAATTTTAGTATCCATTAAAATTACACAAATTTTAAATATATGCATATACTCAAACACCTTTCTACAAGTATACAGAAATGTATCTCACAGCTATTTTCAAAGGTATATGCACGTACATACTTGACGGTTCTTTGTTATAGAGATATTAGAACAACTTAAAAATTAAGAGGTTCAGAAATAATAAATTATGATATACTGTATATATTCTCTCTATATAATATAGAATAATATGCAGCTGCTTTAAAAAATGAAGTTGATTTATATAGTGCTATAAAAATATTTTGAGGCCTGGCAAGTACAAGGTCCTGAATTTGATCCCTGGTACAAATATATATATATATATTTTGAGGATGTAAAATTTCTTAAAGAAAAGTTAAGTTGTAGAATAACATTTATGGCAAAATCTCATTTAAAACATTAAATTAAGTAAATGTATACATGTGTGTATGTGGGTGAGTGTATAAATACAGGAAGAGAAAGAAATTTTCTCACAATATAGGCAGTGGCTGCAATCTGTGGGAAATGTTGCTGGAATAATGAGCAGTATAAGGATAGATGTTCACACTTTCAGTATTATGTGCAATAAGCTTTTGATGTAAAAAAAGTTTAAAAGTATATAACTAAAGCAAAACATGAAAAAATGAATTTTATAGAATTTTTATGAATTTATAATTTTTTATCTAAATTATTATTTAGTTTGCATATTCCATAACATGGTTTTTTATATACATATAATATTTGCAGTTATAAAAATGCATCTTTTAATAAAGCATATGATTTGGTACGTATTTCATCATCCCAGCCTTTCAAGTCTGAGTTGGAGGTAAACATCTCCACTTTTATCTTCCTGGCTCTCTTAGGCGCCTGCGTATTCTTTTTTTTTTTTTTTTTTTTTGTTGTACTGGTTTTTGAACTCACAACCTCGCGCTTGCCAGGCAGGTGCTTAGGCTGCTGAGCTAAATCCCCAGCCCGGCACCTGTGTATTCTGTCTCAAGTTTTACATATTGATTAAAAAAAATGTGGGTTCTTTTTGTGGAACTTGAATGAGTTCATACTTTCTTTGTTTGTGACTATCTCTATAAACCTCTAATAGATTCAAGATTCTGTATGGTCTTTTACTTAACCTCCACATACTTTCCTCATCATTCTTAGCCATGGCATATTGCCTTCCTCAGCATTTAAAAAACTAATTCAATAAATTACAGCAGTTATTAGCCACACTTCCTGATATACTTTAGTTATACTTCATAGACTTTTCTAATTTCATTTAATATTTTTACTCATGCCTTGTCATTATCTCAGTTTTATATTACTTTAAACTTCTTGGATTTCTTTTATATTTTTATTCTCTTATATTTTGAATTCACACTTCCAAACTTATTTCTCTAAATTCCATTATTTCTTGCACTGAAGAACAATGATAGTAAATATTTCAAGAGTGCTTTATTATTTGTAAAGTACTTTCCTAGACAGTATTACATGGAACACTTTTTGCCAATCATACCAAGTAACTTTTTTATGTAATTTACAAAAATGGCAACTGGGACTCAGAGAAATACAGATTTGTGCCAAAGTACTATCAATAAAATGATAACTCAGATTATTTTCATCTAAATCATTGTCTCTTTTTCCTTTTCACATCATTTTTCACAGATATTTTTAAAAATAACATTTAAAGTTTTTATTTGCTCTAGAATTTCTCTTTCTTCCTTATCTTTCCTTTAGTTTTCCCCAAACTATGATACATAGCAAAACTTTTTAAGATTATTTTCGAACTGTGCACATTTTATACCCCTTATACGTTCAGTGCCCTTCTGTCACCTGCATCCTGTGGTTGGGTGTAACTAATGGGTAGAATATGAGCTTAGCATACATGAGGCCCCAGGCTCATTTAATCCCCAGCAGCAATGAATCAATTGGTAATCAATCAGTCCATCAATTCTGTCTTCAACATTTGGCTAGCATATAGCATCATATGTGTCTCCCTGTGATTTCAATCAAAAGAATCTGAAAACAGTTTATTAATAATTATATGTTTAGCCCAAGTAAGAAAGACTATTTTTATATTCCTTTTGTATGATATTGTTGAAGGTTTTTATTAAGTTGTTTTCCAAGAAAGCACAAACTTATTTAAAACCAGAAAACCAATGAGTTCTTTGAGACAAAGACAGAATATTTGTAGACCATGTCAAATTCTGTTCTGGACATGGTTCAGATTATAAAAGAAACAACTTCATTCTTTTTATGACATAGTCTTTTTTATGAACTCTGAAGGCTAGGGCACTTTCAGAAACCAAATTCCCATTTTTGATCAAGCTTCCTCAGAAGCATGTACTCAAATCGTCAGTAACCCTCTCTTATAGTAGAATCAACATCTATTGCTGATCCAGTCAGCCAATCCATCTAGTCTCCCTCAGCCTCTATTGTCATTTATCATTCTTATCTTATTCTTTTACTTTATAAATTATAATTTTTATTCATCCTCATGGAATATTCATGTATGCATATGATACCTTTGATAAAGTTCCTTTCTTTTTGGCTTTGCTCAACATATTTTTCAAAATATAAAGATCATTTTGAGTCACACATGGAGTTTGTTCATCAGTACCGAATGAACTGATTGCATTTTCAGTGTAAGTCCATTTTACTTATAAAATATGTTGAAAAAGAAATACAAGAAATCATATGGCAAATAAATAGTGCACTATTGCTGTGTAACAGGATAATAGGGGCAGTTGAATCTGCTCCTGAACTTGTACTTGGTGCTACTGCTACATATGTCAAGCCGATCGGAGCTCTGACATTTCTCAAGAAAATTCCAGAGGGGCTGAAGGGAAACTATGCTGTGATACTGAAAGTTCAGTGCCAGGATCACTAATGAGGGATGGCTAACAGCCATGCAGTTAAGAAAAGTTTTCCAAGGATAGTGACATTTGGATAGAGAGAGATTCCACAGATCTGGAAAGTTGGAAAAGGGAAAAGTTCAGGAAAAGGGGAAGGCCTATATAAAAGTCCCAGTATTTGGGGAAAATGTGTATCTAAAGTATGCAAGACGGAAGCTGCATGCAGAGAAGCACAATGAAGTGACCAAGAGGAAGTCTAGCTTCATAAAAGTGAGAGATTGTGATATCACCTGATATTACTTCAGATAACATCCTGCAAAATAATGGAAGAAATAAATATCAGCACCAAAACATTTTACTGAAAGTACAATGTCTATAAATTGGGCTTTCTTTTGATACTGCAACAGATCTCTTAATAATCAGCTTTTTTCCAAAAACATGAATGAGAACTTTGATGATAAGCAGCTTTCAACTGAATTTAGACATTTGGTTTTGATTGCTTCTCTGGATAAGTTTGAAATACCGTGGATGTTGAATAGCTCCAAGCAATTGTTTAATCTAATGGGGTTCCTATTTTCAGAGGGAGTAAAATGTGGGAGTAGGTGTAGCTGCAATTATAGTCTCTCTTTCTACTTTCAGTCCTGAACTATTAGTCAACTAGTTGCCAGCAAGGAACAAAGAACTAAAAGCTGCAACCATTGTTGCCTATAGATTTTCTTTATATCTTTTTTCTTCTTTTTATACTATTGGCAGAATTACAAGCCACAAAACTTGTTCTTATGTTTGAGAAACCAACCAAAAAGACTATGAACATTTAATTAATATCAATAGCCATTAAATCCTGACATTTCTAAAAAGTTTCATATAACAATGAAATAGTTCTGGTATTGATGCACATTGTAAAAGCGCCCAGAGATTATTATACACTCAAATTAATGACTTTTTATTTAGATATGAACTTAAATCTTTCCAAGTTTTAAAAACTGATTTATCAACTGAAACATTATTACATGAGCATGAAACATGTTTTTAAAATTAGTTGTGTATTCTGGAACTGCCAAGCTGGTAATGAGCAGGTAATGGACCAGTCAGTCAAAAATGTCTAGGCTACAAGAGAACAGATACATTTCAAAATCTGTGCTAAAGATCAACTGGCTCTGTTTAAAGTATTCCTGCTGTCTGTCCGGTAGTCCATCCAACTGGGCAGAGAAGTGACTGTGAACAAAGACTTGAAAAGAAACAAAGACTGGTTGTGGTCATAATTGTTCCTTTGGTTGAGCGCTTAAAAGGTACTATATAGATTTCAAATTGTTTGGTAAATACTATCTTATTTATCCTTACAACACTGCGACCTAAATAACATCAAATTATTATTCTCTGGAAAGGTTGCATTCCCTGTTTTAGTTTCCTCCTAGATATAGAGGTTTCTTGCCCTTATATTTTTTCCAGCTATATCAACAATAATTATTAACGTATCGGTATGCTTCCAAAACTAAAGAATTATTGGGTTTATCCTCATTTTATAAAAGTCATTATTTCCAAGTGTTAAAGAACTATGATGGTGCTAATGGAACAAAGAACATTTATTAAGCAGTTCCTGTTTTCACAGATTTGTAGAGAAAAATATTAAATATTCTGTATGAAGATGAAAAGTGAATAATATAGTCAATATATTCATGATATTGCTTGATTCTCCTTTTATTCTTCCAGTGATTACACAATAAAAGATTCTTAGTTCTGTTCATCTACCTTAATTACAGTATATTTCTGGACATGTGGTCAGTCATCAGAACTCTTTGATCTTGTCATTATATACAAATGTTTGAGTAGGTATTTTCCTTCTCCTTTAATGTGTATTATAAGCATGTATAAAGTAAATATAATTGTACTATTTCTATGACTTTCATGGGTGTGACAGATCAAAAAGAAAGACATAAAAGGTAACATAAACCACAACTAAATTAATAATTATCTATGGTTAGATATAAAAACTGAGACAAAAATATGATGGAAGACAAAATCCAACTTGAAATCCCCTGCCAATGTTTAGACATGAGTAGAAACTTCAAAGCTTAGATGAATTTTTATATGTATGTGAGGTCTTCTTAGTAAATTTTTAACACTCATAGAAGCATAACGATATCATTATTTTAATATTAATTAAAATTTTTATATTTTAAGTTGCTTAGTAAAGCATCAGTTTTAGAATTTCGAATTATTGTCTGAGGTTTTAAAACAGATTATGAGCAAATATGATAAATATTTTATTATAAAGGCATACATTTTCAACACAATTCATATATTTAAATATAGTCAGAGTCCTTAAGATTAGATTTTGTGACACTAGTTGTTATAATACAGTTTCCAGGAAGAAAGCATTTAATTTAGTAAACACAATAATGTCTATATTAATCATATTAATAACTTTGAAATTAATTTTCATCAATCCTTTAATATGGGATAAAATAATCATTCTAAGAGTACTATGGGGCTAATCTAAAGACAAAATATTAATTTGAATCTAACATGTTTAATTCAAATACTAAGACAACTATGTTAACATGGTTGTAGGGTAAAATTAATTTTGAAGGAAATTCATACACAGTAGTAACACAGGATTCGTATAAAATTTTACAAGTATATTTACTATATTCTCTTCAATACTAGATCTGAAAGTGCTTCTATTCATTAAAAACACTGATGTTCAGATATTGTGGTAGGCACTTTGTGAGGATCACTTACTAGGTGGATAGGATGTATAAAAAGGATGCATTGTCCCACATTCTAAGTGGAAAGATACCAACACATGTGAACAAGTCATATTTAAGTACAGTGGTTTTGAAGTGAAAAGGGAGTGACTTCATAACTTTAAACTTGTTAGTTCATTAAGGATTTGAACAATGTTCATAATAATATTCCTGCTTAAGTTTGATGACAAGAGGGTGACACATGAAGAACATTGACACCACTACAGTTTGGAATTCTGATTTAGAAGAATCACAGATTTGAAGCAGAACAGTGTTACGATGTCCTTATGAAATGGAGAAGTTATAGTTTTCACCATTTAAAAGGCCTCAAAGATTCCCCATTTAAAAATCCCCTCTGAAAACCCCCTCAGCATGTGTTGGCAGTGTGGATCATAATTGGTCGTATCTGAAAAGATCTGCTGTTCTTTGAATAAGCATCAAATTTCTATTTTGGTTTGAGATATTTCCATTGTGATGCTCACAGCTATTTTTAATATTTATGGAATGGTGCTTCAGTCTGTTGTAAATTCATAGCATATGTTCACTGGTGACAAGAACCAGAAGAATGCCATACATTTTATGAACTGTTAATAAGTCCATAAACTGATTGTTTTATAGCCAAAATTGTGTTACTACTGGCATTCACCAACATTCCAATTTGGTTTTCTGCTTGAAAATGAGTCTATTTTAAAGTAATAGTTCTGTTCTTGCCCTACTTTTGCTCAAAGTATGGTATCAGATTTCATTTATGAAGCATAATTTTAGGGGAAAAAGAAGCAGGATTGCACTACTGCCTCTTTGTTCATAGGTGAAACAAAGAGAGAGTTTGTGCTCATTTCTAGAATAAAAGCAGGCACACAAAATTGATGGACAAACTTTCAAATCTCATCCTGACTCTAAAATATATGATGCTAAATTGGAGAGACTGAGACCCAGAATATATTATACTATTAATTTTTAGAAATCATCTCATATTCAGAGCATTTTTTTCATTTTCACAAATTTATAGAATAAATTAGATATCTGGAAACTTTGTATATAAAGATGTAATTTATTATTGCATTGTGTTATGATTTTTGTATATGCAACTTTTACCAGATTCTACTTCCTTAATTCAAAATTCACCAATGGAGAAAGTATTACCCTTTAAAATATCTATCATTTATCTGCTATATTCAAAACTCCTGTCTTAGGAATTTTCCATAAAAGCATATGTAAGACATGATTCTTTCTCTTAAGGACTTTAAAGAGGCCATGCATAGAAAAAAAAAGTAACTAAAAATAACAGCTATTTATTACCAATAAATAGGGGGTGTTTGCAAAGATAACTATTGTAAGAGGGGAAGAAAGAATGACTATTCTGTTTGAAATGGCCAACATGTTAAGCTCACTTGGAGCTCAACAGGAGACACAGAAATTTGAAAAAGCAGAAAGAGACAGAGGGAGGAGCACTGTGCAGACTAAAGGCTGGTGAAGGGCACCTTGGATATAGGGGGTCCACAAGGCACGTTATTGGCATTTACTGTTTGCTGCTTCAATGATTCTAACAGGATCCAGAGACCTTTAGTAACTTATGAAGCATATGCTTCAATCGTGCCCAGTGCAGGTATCAAGGAGTTGTTCAGTCTTGACCACAGAACATGTGCAAAATAACTTTCTCAATGGTCTGCTTCTAATACAGAGGATTCTAAAGGTCTTGGGTAATATTTTTGACCAACACTGAAAATTGATCATTTTACATTTGCTCACTGGATGTTAATTAGGCCATTTGGACTCACATGGAGCATTATGTAAAGGAGGAATAAAATAAGTTTGGAAAGTTGAGAGTAACACAGTATGAACAGCCAGAAATTTATCAGGAATTATATGTTTTGTTTTGTTTTGTTTTGTTTGTGTTTTTGAGACAGAGTCTTATTATGCAGTTCAGGCTCACTTTGTAGCTCAGGCCAGCCTCATACTCGCAAAGATCCTCTTTCCTCAGTCTTCAAGTGTTGGGATTACAAGCATGAGCCACCGCGCCTGGCTAGGAATTGTATATTTAATATCTACTATATATCACACATTATGCTATTTGCTATAGAAGATAAAAATCCATGGAAATATATCCATTATCTTTAACTTTGCCAACTCATAAGAAAGCCACGCACAAAATGGAAAACAAAAAGGTATGTATAATTTGGAGACAGGAAGAGATGGGGGGTTGGAATGGAAAGAGAAAATAAAAATGATTAAAATGTGATATATGTATGTGCCAGTTCCACAAAGATGAGTGCAGTTACTATACATTGCAAACATATACTAATAAAAACCCAAGGAAATAAATAAAAAGGTATATATGTTTCAGTACTGAACTAGGAAATATATATTTGCAGTGCTGAAGATCAGGTCTGTGAAATTATCCTGCTTTAAGAATCTTAATGTTGGCAAAAAAGACTACAGCTTTTTAAAAATATATTTTATATAAATCCCAAGGGTATCACATGTATGTTATCTGTCTTGTCACATATTTCTTACTAAAATATGAGTTTTTTCTGTATTTAGTCAAGAACTAGAATTCCTATAATTATTCCTGGAATGAATGTCATTAACTAGAACAGTGTTTCTCCGGGGGATAAAACAAGATTGACATCTCTAAACCAACTAATGTTATTTTAACAAGGAGTCATGCGACAAGAGCATTTGACTTTGCTCAGTTGTAAAGACACAGATTTTTTAAAAAGTTTCAATAACAGCAGGCATGTTGGACATTTTTTCCCTTTGAATTAAAAGAAACTGTAATCTGGTAAAAGGGTCTTATAGTTAGTCCAGGTATCTCTAAGAGGGTTATTGACTTTCTTTGTGAAAAGCTCGAGTGTTTACATACACCTGGTCAGATTCAGAGCCATTCCGGCTCTAGACAACAGTGCTAGCTAAATCTGAGCCTGTGGGAAGAAACAGGAGTATATGGACAAGAAACAAGCATTTAAGATCTTTGTTCATTTTACTTCTTAAGAAGACTCCTTTTTCACAAGTAAATGATGAAAAATGTACTTTATAAGCAACACCATCACTATGAGGAATAAACCTGACTACAAAACAGAAAATATTGGGGACTCAAACTATGTTTGGAGAAAGCCAGTATGAAATTTAATATAGTTTTATTGCTTTTGAGTTTTCATATTAACCTGATCTAACTAGTTAAATACTTTTAAGCTGAAACATTTTTCTGACTGCTTCAATAAATAGATATGGTTATTAAGATCCATTAAAAACTTTTATTGAGCAAATAAAAGTCTTTCCTAAGATCAAGTTTGCACTCTCAGTATAGTTGGGAAATCTTTCTGGAGTGAGTGTAAAAAGGTGCACTTAATTTAACCCTTCTAGGGAATTGCTAGCACGTCAGCTCCATTAATCACTGAACTCCCCGAGGCGTGAAAATTAGTCATATACTAGTTGTGCATTCACTTGAGAATATCAAGATGTGAAAGGTTTTTGTACTTCATTAGCTATACAACTCTTTTCTACGAGGAAATATCATTATATTTTAAGTAACTGCTATGCACAGTGTTTTATAAGCCTCATTTTATGTATCTATAAATTCTATGTAATAGCATTTGTCTTACTGATTGTTGTGAAGATTACATGTTTGCTGTTATTGTCAAATAAGATTTAAATGTGTGTGAAAGTTTTTTGAAAGTCTATAAATTACTCTGTGTCAAACGTTGTTAACATTAACTGAGGCTACACATTTGTTTTTAAATATTTACTCCAGATTTCTTCCTCTCTTCCTGTATAAAGGTTCATACAATTCAGCAATTTTTCCTTTTTTTTTAAATGCCATCTCACCTATATTATCTACAATATGTCACTTTTATCCTCATCTATGGTGATAGATGAATGCAAGTTATCAATTTGTTCTATAACAACAAATGCTTAGGATTAAAACAATATTGATAAAATCGACCACTGTTCTTTTAATATCTTGAGAAGCATGGAATCTCTCCACTCTGCTTCTTGGATGGCCTTGTGTCACTTTGGACAAAAGAATGTAGCAGAAGTGATGTTGAGCTCGCCTTGAGTCCAGGGCTCAAGAAAAATTTTGCCTCATCCTTGGACACTGAGGCAAGAGATTTGTGATTTTGATCATACTCTGGGCAACTTACTGATTTAGCAAGAATCTGTCAGTAAATAATAAAGAAACAAGTAAATAAATAAATAGCTGAGAATGTAGCTTAATCCAAATGCATAGGGTTCAATCTACAGTATGCAAGGAAAAAATATCTTTACATCCTTTCGTGCATGCTGTTGGAACTTTGCAGCAAAATGTAAGGCTTCTGGATTATGAGAAGGACAGTGTTCACATAAGCCCTCCCACAGGAAACCATTTTAGTACATTTGTCTGCTTGCATTGCAGCTGTCTGTCTGCAATGCATGGGTAAATTCACACAAGATCAAAACAACTAAAAGGAGCATCCACAAGATCATAAGCAAAATGAAAGCTATTGTTTTAAGCTACTAAATCTTGCTGTTAGTAGTTATACAGCAAAAACTAAGGGTTATGCAAGCTGACAATAAATTATGCAGAACTGAGACATTAAGAGATTAACTTGTGGGCTGGCGTTACAGTTCAGTGGCACAGCAGCTGTCGGGCAAGCATGAGGCTGTGAGTTCAATTCCTGGTACAAAAAAAATAGCAAAATGAAAAACAAAAAAAAAACTTTCACAAGAGATCAACTTGTACAATCTTAATGTTCATGTTACTCTTCATGAGGCATCTTTCTTCTGCTTTCACACTGTTTTTTTTTTTTTTTTTTTTTTTTTTT
>RJWT010022057.1:0-17340 GCA_004365215.1 Cuniculus paca
GGTCTCAGGAACAATGTCAGAGGGGGACCATCAAGTGGGGCCAGTCGATTGAATGGAGAGGAAAAATAGGGAGCCAATGGCAGGAAAATAGCATGGCAGAGACAATACAGTGCAAGAGGGCCTCAAGGCACTAATAGAAAGAAAAAGAGGCATACTGGATAAGGAGACAGGATCCATCAATATGCTCTATGCAAGAAACACATTTAGCTAGAAAGAAAATTCATAGTCTGAAAGTCAAAGGAGAGAGAACAATGCCCTATGTGACAGGGAGTGGGTGGGGGGAATAGGGGTAGCCTGTCCATTAATTGCAGAATGGATAAGAAAGACGTGGGATTTCATGGGGTGGAAACCTACTCAGCTATAAAGGAAGATAACCTCAAGGCTCTTGTAGGTAGATAGAGGCAACTGGTAATAGTGCTCATGGATGGAATGGCCCAGAGTCACAAGGGTGAAATTTGTGTTGTCTCCATAGCATAACAACCTAAAGGTGTTAGTGGGATCCAAAATGCACAATACATATTGGGAAAGTCAAAGGGGAGGAATTATCTAAAAAGGGAAGGAAATGACCACTATTAATCATTATCATGATTTGAAATTTAGATTGTATTCATTGTTTTGATTAGTTTCATTTTATTCTGATTTGTTTGATTTTATTATACTTGATGGCATGGACAGTTATTTTTAAAGATAACAAAATATATAATTGCAGCCATCGAGGATGTCCAATTATCTTGTTTAGAAACCCTGTATGGCTTTCATTGTTTGGATTGATTTTACTCTATTCTGTGTGGTTTGATTGTAATATGTCTGAAGGTGTAGGCAACTATTCTGAAGATAACAAATATTATGGTAGCCAATGCTGTTTTGCTAATATCTTGAAATTCTGTATTGCTTACATTGTTCTGCTTTGTTTTGTTTTGTTTTGTTTCATTTTGTTATGTTTTGTTTCTACTGTTTTAGTTTGTTGTATTTTGTTTGATTTTACTTATCCCTGATGGTATGGGCAGGTATACTGCAGATAACAAGAGGCATTATGGTAGCCTTATCAATTGTTTTTTTTGGTTTTTTTTTACCCTGTTTAAAAGTCATGTACCATGTTCATTGCTTTGTTTTGATTGACTTTACTGTGTTTTGTTTTGTTTGGTTGTATTCTTTTCAAAATAAAAATAAAAAAAAAACATTGCTAACATACTGTTCAAGGGATTAAGTGATCTTTACAGAGCCAAACTAATAAATACCCGAAACAAGATTTAAACTCAGTCACTTAACTATAAAACCTATACACTTTATAGTAAGATAGTAGTGTTTTTTTTGTTAAAACTAACTTGAAATAAGAGGCTCCTGGATTCTCTTTCGTATTTTAGAACTGTGTTGTTCACTGAGAGCTTGAAAACTTTAAAAGGGGAAGTATAAATTCTAGGCTAAATCTTGGGTTGCAGACTATATACAGTGTATAACAGAAGTACATCAAAAATATCACACGTTGTAAAATAGTTGAGCATTTGAAAATATGCACTGCAGTAGTCTACAGAAGAGGTTGTTACTTGCAAGAGAAGTTCCCAGTTTTTGGAGTTTAAATCCAAATGTGCCACCTCATCCAGTCTCTCACTGTTTTTTGTTTTGTTTTTTTTTTAAGTCTTTCTGGTCTTTTTTGGGCGAGGTTTCACTATACGGTTCAGGCTGGCCATGAACTCACTTTGTAGCACAGGCTAGCCTCGTACTCATGGCAATCCTCCTGCCTCAGCCTCCCCAAGTGCTAGGATTACAGGCGTGTGCTACTGCACCCAGCTTACTTAGTCGTATAAGTCGTGTAAGTAGTTAGGTACATCAAAAAAAATTACCCAGCAAATCGCAATAGGAACTGGGCAAGAGAGTCATCTGGGGGCTGTTGTCAGTATACTGAAACCCATTAATTAAGTATATTCTATAGTGGGAAAAAATGTGTTGATAAAACATGCTACTGCTTACCTAAAGGGGCAAGATATTAAAGATACTACACTCTTTAAAGAGAGGCGCCCATTCCTCACAAGATGTGGTGAACTTATCTAGCTGTGTATTATTTTAACATTGTAACAAAAAGTATGCACTTATCATGAATCCACTTGCCATCTTAAAACCATTATCCTAGTATTGTTAAATTATGCTTTGCCCAAACTGAATTAGCTAGGGATAAGTTATTTTGAAACGCAACAGTTGATGTCTTGAAAAATGACTTTGAAACTGCATTTTCAATATATTTATACCCAAAACTTAATCAATATCATATTCTAAAAGCATTAGAAAGTTAAAATGTGCTCTTACCAAATGTAGAATATAAAACAGAACAAGTATTACCATGTATAAAATGTTTAAAAAATACGAAAATGCACAAAGTATACTTAAATGTTCACAGATAACAATGATGGTAATATATGAAAATATTTGGTTAGTATACAATGACAATGGATTCACAACACAACTAGTTGAAAAATATTTAAAGCAGAATTAAATTAGTTCTCTGCCAAACTTTCACCAACTACATTTTATAGGCTGTAAGCATAGAAGAAAATCTGCTGACATATTTTAAAATGTAAAAACTACATTACAGCTGTTCTTAGTGGTGTACACCTGTAATCCCAGCACTCTGAGAGGCTCAAGCAGAAGGATCACAAGTTCAAAGCCTGCCTGAGCAACTTAAAGAGACCCTACCTCAAATTTTAAAATTGGGGAGGTGGGGGAACCTGAGGACACAACTTAATACAAAAGCCCTGGGTTCAATCCCTACTACTGGAAAAGAAAAAAGAAAAAAACAAAACAAAAAGTCAGAAGATTATAAGAAATAATTCTCAGGAAAATCTGACTGAACTAGTCTCAAAATTACATAAATTTTTATGCAAAACTTTCTTTTAGACTAAAATATGTTTGCTATTTCATCTACATTGTTGTATGATAAATCTCCCAAACATCTTATCTCATAAAACTGAAACTGCTGTTTCATCATAAGGAAGCTCCAAAACATGCAAAAACAGAGAATAAGTGATAGTGTATCTTTTTTAAGCAAAGATTTTCTTTATAGAGTACACAAAATAATATTACAATTTCTTTTAAATTAAGGGAATTTCCCTTAACACCAAAGATAACAACTTTTTCATTTTTATATTCACAATATCTAGCTATATAAAGCACTCCATGAATGTTAACGGTGCCCAAGGAAACTTTAAATACAGTATTTCATAATCTAATTTCAATTTATTCATACCTATTCAATAAATTGGCTCCCTGAAAACCCTACCATGAATACTTTGTTAACTTGTATTTGCCCTGATTTTCTTTTAACAGACATTAATTTTTTTAATTAATTTTATTAATACATTTTAGATACACATAATGATCACATTCATCATAGACAATTCAAACCCGTACATAATATATCTTGATTCTTTTTTCCCAATCCCCTTCTCTCCCTTCAACTCTTCTTTCCCTTCTTACTTACAAAAGTTTTGTTTACATATGCCCTACTTTTTAAAAACTTTCTTTAAAAAAATATGCTGGTAATTCAGGTTTCAAATTTTCCAGTAGATCCTGCTCACATAATAATTAATTTATGTAAATGGTATGTAAAGATAAGCTTTCTACTTACCATGTAGTTACCATAAGCATGATCAAACATTTCCAGTACTTGATTCCTAATTTTGAAAAAACAGAAATGGAGAAAATTATATCTTACTGATTGTTTCAGAAAACTAATTCTTCCTCATAAAAATACACCAATTTTTAAAAAAAGGAACTATTTAGTTAAAAGGGGACACAAACTTTCTAGTCAGGAAATACACCAGTTAATAGACAAGTTCACGGATTCACACGCAGCTGGGCCAAACTTTTACGATTCATAGCAAATTATATGAAACTCACTTTATATTTTTCCTAAAAAATCTGTTGAATGATGTCTGCCACAATCAAAGGAAAGGAAAATTGATGCTGAAAAACAATTACCATACTTCTCAACATAATTATTTAACATACGCCTTAAAGGGGAAATACTGCTAGAGATTCCCCAAAGGAAATAATTATTAGTACCATTTATTGATTATCTTATATGTTGTACTGAAAGAGAGGGATGGGATGATTGAAACAGGAAACAGTATCTTATCAAACTTCTGCCTTTCGTATTAAACTGAATAAAATCACTAATGCTTAGTTAAGTATGTATTTATTAACATTGGCCATATTTTTAAAAGATATGCTTTATGATATAGTCTGCTCCCTCAAAAAACTGTCAAAAATGGTATTTAGCTCTATAATGAGAAATCTAAGGTGCAAAAAAAAATTTTGTGTGGTTTGGCTTATCTATTTCTTAAACTCTCCAAGACGGCTGTTTAAAATGGATACTTCATTTTCCCATACCTGACTAAAAATCCTGGAAATTTGGAACTAAGGAATCAGTCTGTCTGTGAAACATTCTCCTATTCAGGATCTTGAGTACTACATGAAAATTTAAAAAGTATGTCTTTCTTTGTTTTAAATAATTTCTGAAAGTCAACTTTTTCCAAATTTATATTGCCTGTCAACTAACTGTACAGTAACTGGATTGTTTTATACTCATTTTTAAATAAAAAGATAACAAAACCCATATATTCCATAAGACTAAATATGATTAGGTAAATAGTCCACAGCTCACAAGCAGCGAACAACTAAGCAACTGCTTGCCAGTTCTTTCTTTTTTTTTATCTGTTTGGTTTAGGGGTGTAGAGAAAGGAGTGTGACATTTTCTGTGTTTTATCATAAGTCATTATTTGAGCTTTCTTAAAAATCACACAGATAAGGGCTGGGGATCTAGCTCAGCGGCCTAAGCGCCTGCCTGGCAAGCCCAAGGTTGTGAGTTCAATCCCCGGTGCCGCAAAAAAAAAAAAAAAAAATCACAGATAAACCTAGTGAATCAGAATTCAGTTTTCTGAAAATTCCCAAAGAGGTAAGCGGTCGTGTAATTTGTATTTGTGGTTTATGCTAGAGTCTCTGGCCTTACTCTACAGTAGGGCAATCTAAATTAATAAGACTAAATAATTGTAATTTCTCATTTGCAAACTGATCTCAAAATGTAAGCTGCAATCTCAGGTCAATTTGGTTGGGTTTTTCCAGTTAAAAACTAATTCTATCATGGTTGTGGTGGTCATGCCTGTAACCCCAGGCCTCTGGAAAGCTAGTATTTCTCTTCCAGCTCTTAAGAAATGCAGCACAGGGCAGAAGTATGGGCTCCCGAATTAGACTGTCCTAAGTTTGATGAATGGCTCCATCAATTACTAGCTTTGCTATTCCCAACAAATCAACCTTAAATCTAATACTTTTGCAAAGTGGATATCCCAGCCATCTTATGAATAGGGAGGATTAGAGATGATGAAATAGTACTTTACATATGTTCATAAAGTACCTGAGTGAGGTACATAGAAAAAAAAATACAGTGATTTCATAAGAGAGCATTCAGGATATTTATTAGAGCTTACTGGTAACTATTTTGATAATACTTCACCTTTTATTAAGCATTTTTTTGCAATTTTATTTAAAAATTAATACAAAGATTCTTGTAATGATTTAACAAAGCATATAAACCAGGCAGGGTGGCACACACCTGTAATTCCAGCCCTCAGAAGGCTGAGGATTACCCTGAGTTCGAAGCCAGATAGTGAGTTCGAGGCCAGCCTGAACTACATACTGAGACCCTGTCTCAAAAAACAAAAGGATTTAAAGAAGCAAGTAAATCAAAATCCGATTGTTCCATCTCCCTTTCATCCTAACACTATGACATACATTATCTTTCTACTTTTTTCTAAGCTTAGACAATGTTTTTTCTTTACAAAAAAACAACATGGTATGACACTATATTTATTATTCTAGAACTGTTTTTTGTTTTTTGTTTATTTTGTCTTGGAAATATATACTGGGTAGTAGTCTTCGAATGACATACGGAGGTCTTAATGTGTGAATCAATAGTTTATAAAAAAGATGCACCGCATTCAACCATTTCTCTCCTAGGAACAGTTCTGTTCTTTCAAAATGCACACCTTTGTATATCTATCTCTACATTAACAGTGCTTACATTTGTTGGGTAGTTTCCCAGAGATAGGACTGATGAATTGAGAAGTATGTGTGATTTAAATTTTAGGAGATACTGTCAAAAAGTTACCCAGCAAGGTCTTTTTCATGTTTTAAGTAACCAAGACTGTATCCCTGAGTTTGGCATTTATTAATCTAATAGGCAAAAGCAGCTATCTCATTTTGATTTGCATTTCTCACACTGACATGGTTGAGTAACTTTTCATGTTTATCTCATTTCCTCTTCTCTGTCTTAACTGTTCACACTTTTGCCCACTTGCAATTGATTCTCAGCTTTTATTCCTTTCTGGTGCTTCGTGCATATTAGTATTACTGACTGACTTAAATGCTGCAAATATACGAGTTTTATGACACTCTTAAGACTGCTAAAACTACTGTAAGTAAACTAAGCAGGTACACTTAATTATGGTTTTTGAATAATACCACCAAATAACCTCTTCTACTATGAAAAGGCAGTGCAGGAAAACACTGCAAGGAAAGGATAAAATTTGTAAAGTTCAAGTTCCAACGAACGCCCTTCCCTAACAAGTGTAAACCCCATTTCCTTAATATGTGAGGCCAGCAACATTTCTCCATCTGGCAGCTCGCTCGCGCGAGAAACCTAACCATTCCTCGGTGGGAAAGGCAGCCGCTGGAGTTGCGCGCGTGGCTACACTGCTTGCAGCCCCCTTCACCGGCCACTGGCATGACAGCAGTGTTGACACAACAGGCTGGCCTCAAGGAACTCGCACCTGTCACCCACCTCCAGAGCGACACGGTGACAGACCCCCACCTTTCCGGACCCTGCCCTCCCGCCAAGATCCTCCTCAGGCTCTGTAGCAGTTGTTCCAATCGCGAGTGGAGACAACACTGAGCTCCTGGCTCGCGATGACAGGCACCTCGCCCGTGGTCAGTTTTACCAGGAAACCCACCCAGACGGCCAAGCACCCTTACCCGAGCTTCTGCTTCTCCTCCCTACTCATGGGTGCGGCCCCCGCCGTCCACACAGACGTGGCCGACACCAGGTAGAGCGCGGCCGTCGTGGTCACCAGGCTCCATGGCCCTCGCTGGGGAACCGGGGACCCACAGCCCAGGCCGCCGCCGGCTTCGCTCATGGCCCCGCGGTTCCACGCACGCGCGCCTGCTAAGCCCGGTCGGCGGGACACATCGCCGGACGCCGGTGGCGAGGGGGCTGCCAGCCGTGACGAGGACTGGGTGTGCAGGAAGGCGCGCAGCTGCCAGCGTCAAACTGTTTGCCGAAGCCACCGAGCCGGTCCCCAGCGCCAGCGCTGCCACCGCCCTCCGCCCTCAGCAACCCGGAGCGCCTCCCCCAGCTTTCCGGTGTCGTAGTCTAGGAAACCGCCTCCCCAACGCTACTTCCGGGCAGAGCGGCCTCGGGGAGCCTCCGGACCAATGGAGGCCGCGTGGGAGCGGGGCTGGCCCAGGCCGCGGGCGACGGCACTGGCCGAGAGACGCGCGACGTGGTCCGAAGGCGGGACGGGGCGGGCCTGCCGTTTCCACGCGCCTGGGACCCGCGGAGAGGCCGCCCGGGGACTACCAGTCCCAGCGTGCCCTGCTGGCTCCCGGCGTCCCCGCAGGCGCTCGCGGCCTCCGCGCGGGGCTTCCGCCCTGAGTGGCGCGCGGCGTCGCGGCGCGCGTGGTCGCCTGAGGACCGCGGCGCTTCCGGGCGCTCGCCTGTTCCTGGCGCCCTGCGGCTCCCGGCGGCCCGCGAGCTGCCTGTCAACTGCTTACCGCCCTTCCTGCCGCTGCGTCCCTGCGGGGAGGAGCGCGTAGTCCCGGTGGGTGCGGAGTCCTCAGGCGGCGGCGTTGAGTAGCCTCTGCCCTCGGGGAAGTTAGGAAACGCGAAAGCCTTTGATGTTGTTGTGCTGAGCGGTTTATTGGCGAGCCGGCCGTCTCTGTCGGGTGAGTCCCGCCCCTGCCCCTTGGCGCGCGAGGAAACCACAGCTTAGAGAGGTTGGTTAACAAGCCCGCGTCCACCCTGCGGGATTGCGTTCCCGCCAGCCCCTGGTTCGGCGGCCCTGGGATACAATCGCTGAGCCGCAGACAGGAAGGCGGGCGCGTGAGGTCTAGGACTTGATTAATGGTAGTTACCAAAAAGCTCAGGAACCGTACAGGCCAAAAAAAAAAGATTGGAATTTGAAGTTTGTGATGACTGATTCCCAGGTCAACCATTGGTAAAATAATCAATAGTTTCCCTTTGGGAAAGCATTTCGCTCTTCTGTTGTGGTAATTCAATAGCTAGGTGGGGAATCCAAGAGATTGAATGTGATCTCTGAGTACAGTAAACTGTGTACTCATTCCTCGACATTCAGCTCTGAAAATTTTCTTTCTTGGCTTGTGTCACCTCATTTCTTTAACTCACCTCTACTTCTACTGTCTTTCACATCACTAACTTTCTACTCCCACTTCTGCTCAGTTGAGCCTTGGCTACCTCTTTTGTAAACTGCGGTATCCTCCTATGTGATTTCCAGGCCGCCTTACTCTTGTGTCTTAAACATTACTACCAGGGTGGCATGCCAGGACATGTGCAGTCTCTGAACACTTCGTCTCTCGCTCGGTATTGCCCTGCCTCAAATCCTGTGCAGTCACTGCCCTGTGAGATACCAAGAGGGCCAGTGACTATTACCAATAGACAAGGAATGTACAAAAGACTAGAGTTTATGTAGATCTGAGTAAACTGCCCAGAGGGACAGCAGGTGAGTTCTCAAAAGAGGAAATCACACAGGCAGGGGGAGAGATTGAGTGTTTTTTTTTTTAATAGTGGTTTACACAGCAAATTACCCAAAGGATGTCTTTTCTGGATCATCCAGCACCCAACAGATCTTTAGGAGCACTTGCATTGTGTTTAAAATCACATGTTTACAGTTGCGGTTTTGACAAGATCATTTCCTCTGACTTACAGAGGTTATTTAGTTTTAGATAAGGAGGTAACTAGGTCTGTACATATCTTCTAGCAAAATGACTCAGGACTCACTTGGAGGATAGGATGGGGCTTACCCCAAAAGGTTTGTTGCTGTCTTATGACTTCCTACCAGAATGGGATGTCTTTAACCAGAGTTAATTGTTAGGGGTTTTAACCCTTTTATTGAGCAGCCACTACAAAAACTAAATAATCATCCTATTACCCTTTTTGTTCCTTTGTTCTTACTGTCCCATCTGCCACCCTACAACCTTTGCCTGTAAGACAGCCACAGTCCATTAAGGATCGACTCAGATTCCATCTGCATGAACCCATCTCTTCCAGAGAGGCATTGTGCATCAGAATTTATAATAAATGTTGAGTATATTTTTTAGCTTATATGTAAAATGTAAATAACGTAGTCCTTCCATGTATTTACATGGAAGCTATAAAAATATCAAGGTCATTTGTGAGCACTGTTTAATGTCATCCTTTTTACAAACCTGTAATTCTGCATTATTTCAATCTATGTCCTCTTTGGCAGCCTTAATGATGAAGTTCACAAAATAAAGACCTGTGAGTTGATGTTTGCTCTGACATAGAGAATATAAGCTAAAGATCAACACTTAAGGATCCACTATTTAAAAACTAAAAACAGTGAAAAATAGTAACTTTCAGTTATATTAAAATGTAGTCAACTCAGTTATTTGGGGTGTATTGTTGGCAATAACTCACTTTTCTTTATCTTTCAGAAGTCTCAAGCTTTTATAAGAACTCAAAGTTCACTTTCATTAAGATACAATCTACTAAAAAAAAGGAGAGTTAGATTTTAATGTTTAACCTAGTCTGCATCTTTGCTTTTTCAAGCAAACACTGTATTTTTAAATGTATAATGAGAATCCAGTACTTATTTTTTATTGACTTGCTAAATAGTAATCATCTGTTTCTCTCTACTAAAATTGTTTGTACGTAATAATTGTGTCTGCTTTTTACTGACCTCTAAAAACTTATCAAGTAGAAATGCTGATGTGGCCTAAAAAGTTTGAACTTTATTTAAGATAGATACATATCGAAGTGAAAGATATATTCACAAAGTACATTTTGATGAAGATCTCCTTTTAGCCCCTTAATGAAACAATTAATTTCTTATCTAACTGGCATTTTATGGGCAATAGGAAATTTTATGCTCATTGTTTTTAAAATTTATACCCTAGTGATAAAAAGCATGTAGGACTTGAGAGAGAATGGTGTTGTTCAGGAGGGGAGCACTGGAGGAAAGCAGTTGAGAATGACAGATATGACTGATACAGAGTTTGGATCAGAATTTGATATATGAAGCCCATTAAAAATGAAATAAGACCCATTTATAAAGGTTGAGTTTGTTTACACAGATTTGTGGCTCGTGCATATGTGAATGTTCACTTTCCTGCCTGGATGTGCAGAAGTAAGGGAGGAACAGGAGCCATGGCTAGAACCATATGGATTCACAATGTAAGAGAGAGGCTCCACTTGAATATTAAGGTTCAGAAAGAGTCCCAGGAAGTGAAACCACAGTTGTAAATGACTTCTTTAATACCACAAATCTAATCACTTCAAAAACTCTATAATGGAATTTGGTAATGGTGATTTTGTCATTCTGCCAGTTGCTTTCTTCATTGGTTGACAGTATCTGGAATTTACAAAACCACCTGTCTTCTTCATCGGGGGGGAGCAGTTTGTGTCAGCAGAATTTGCTGCTGGACTATAGCATCTTCTGTTTGGAGGAAAGCAAAAGAGGAAGGGGACCTTATATCCCAAGTCTATCCTATATGGCTTGATTTGGCCACATTATTTTAGTGTTTGTTTGTTTGTGCCGGGGATCAAACTCACGACCTTGAGCTTGCCAGGTAGGCACTTATGAAACTGAGCTAAATCCCCAACCCTTTTTCTTTTAAGATCCCAAGTATGGCAAGCTGTCATCTGATCCAGAGACCCACTGGCAGCCAGGTGGGCTAGCTGGCCGTTTTATTAAGTCCTTTATCTATGTTTGGCTTGATCTATTAGTCTCTTATGTCAGATTGATTTTAGTTTCAAGGTGTATGTCCCTTCCCTTTCTTCCAATTACTTGTGTTTTAGTTGAATTTCTCAGAGTAGCTCTTGAGCAAGGCTTCTCCTCTATTCGGCCATGTCTCCTCCCCACCTGTCTTCTAGAGACCTCAGTCTTGCAAATATTAAATCAAGACAGTAATCTACATTCACAACTAGGGACTGAAAGGGGTACTTCATGAAAAAAGTACTCAGTGAATATTATGGGCTGATGTCCTTTGTAGCTAACTTATCCAAATTACAAAAAAAGAATGAGGATTTCAGATAATGTACTATCCCACAAAAATGTCCACAGGGCTTTTTCCACTGTTCTGTCATGATTTGAGATCTTCAGAATCACTTCAGCCTCAGATTATCATTTTATTTTTCATTGACACCAGCACCAGCCCAAGGGAGAAATCATCCATTATGATGTTAAGCTCACTTATATGGCTGGTTCCCTCAGTTAGTAGCCATTTTCAGTTTATTTTGTGTATCAGAAGCAAAGCCAACTCTTCATGACACTTCCTCTGGCCCCCTGTCTTGAATCCTCATTTTGCATCACCAGTGCAGTTCCCACTTACCAGTTCAGTGTGACCACAAGGTTTTAAGTCAGCACCTTTTTATAACATCCCATGTAGGTATAACGTAGGCCAAAACAGTGGCTCTGTGTTAACTTTGCTACCTAAAAGCTATATACACTTAAACTTACTACTGAATTTCTTTGTGCTTCAGTCTCATTTGTAAAATTTGTAGAATTTTTAGGAAAATTAAATGGTTTAACTGTTATTTGTATCTATAAGTGTCATGAATGTAATGAGATATGTGTAAGATCTTTAGAACTTTTTTTTTTTTTAAAGTACCAGGGATCGAACTCATGACTTCGCGCTTGCCAGGCTGGCTAGAACATTTTAAAATAGCTCAATAAATACTATTGATATCATTGTTTAGGGTTAGAAAGGAAAAGTTGCCGTGGTTGATAGTAGGATTCAAGCGTAGGTATAGCTGCTCCACAGCATCCACATCCCTGGTTTATCTCAGCCCCAAATCTTGTCCACTTCATTGATTTGATGATTCACACTGCCACTGCAGAATCCCTTTACAAAGACCATGGCCCTCCTGCCTGTAACTCAAGAAACCATTGAACTCCCAGTTTCTGCCACAGAGACTTTGTATGAGATACAGAGCCTCATTCCAGTCTTGGAGTGAATATGTATACAAGCATGTGGTACTTTTCTCCCCTTTTAAAAAGTGACCTCATCTATAAGACATTTGAAGTAGAGGTTATGGGATACAGTTGTAAGAAAATCTTGTCAGCTCTTTGTTTGGATTTTATTTTGTTTGTACAGAAGTATATCCTAATCTCCAACCTCTATTGGATTTGGAAAAGTATGTCTAAGAATTAAAAATAAGCTATGCATATAATAATCCCAACATCACTTATTTCTTGTTATCCAAATTCAACATTCTTACTTCCTAGAAATTTCCTTTGTATATGTATATACATTGTGTGTGTGTGTGTGTGTGTGTGTGTGTGTGCATGCGTGCGTGTATGTGTACTGGTATATAATACTACTTTTTAGTGTGTGTACTGGTATATAATACTGCTTTTTAGGCTTCCTTCCTCCTATGTTGTAGTCATCAGTCAGAAGGATCTAAATTTGTCAAACCTCATCATTTGTTAACCTGAGTGATGTACTTTCCACTGAAATAAAAGTTTACCCTGATTGACGTGTTTTGAAATTTTGTTATTTTTTTCTTTTTTTTTTCTTTTTAATCCTTGAAATAAAATGCATTTGGAAAAATGAAAAGTTTATAGTCCTTAAATGTTTAAAATTAAATATTTCCAGGCTCCTCTAACTTTTATATTTGTATGTTTTCTGTTTTTTCTCTAAATGTGTTGAAAAGTTTAGAATTTTTATTTTTTACAAGCAGGGCTTTTAGTATGTTAGATAAGCCAGGTTAGGGAAGATTTGTCATGGTTTAAAAAATAACAAATATTTCTTCCTCTTTTTTATTTCTGCAGATTAATCTCCTTGTGATGTTTTAAAGTCAAAGCATAACCTCCAATTACATGACTATACTTAAAGCTTTTGAGAGATGTGGTTTTGAATAACACTGCCCTCTTAAAGTTCACCTTATTTTTCTTGGGATCAGCCAGTGAGGTAAGCATGCTCACCTTGAAGATGAAAATGTACTAGTTCTAGTCCACTGTTAAAGGTTAATGGACTTTATTATTATTTACAGAATTTAGCTCTAAACCATATATTTTCAGCATCTTCCTAGCCCTTCGCTTGGGGATTACATCCAATTGTAACATCTCGTTTGGGTTATGAGGATTCCCTACCCTAGTGTCTGATGATTTTTTTCCTGATTTTTTTTCTGCTTGTCACTTCATGTCATTTCCCTCTATGGGGCATGTGTGAGCATACTTTGTATCTACTGCCAAGCATCATAGTTTGAATAAGGTAACTTACGTCCTACCCTTAGATCTGCTATTTGCCAATCTATGCAAGTCAGTTTCTCTAAAATCCAGTTTATAGTTTTTCTCAATTTGCATGACACCTATAATCCCAGCACTGCAAGGCTGAGGTAGGATTGAAATTTCAAGCCCATTGTGGGAAACTTAGTGATTTAGTGAGACCTTCTGTCAAAATATAAAAGGGCTGGGAATGTAACTCAGGGCAAAGGTGTTGGGTTCTTCAGTACAAACCAAAGGAAAAAAATTGTCTTTCCTTCCCCACTGCCATGATGTGAGAAGTTCTCCACTGTGCCCCTCTGCTGTGCCATACTGCCTTGAAGGCGGCCAACTGTGGGCTGAAACCTCTACAGACTATCCTAAGCCAGACCCTGGAGCCTAATGGACACAGACAGAAAAAGCCCCAAGAAAAACCTGTCTTGTCTAGTAAAAGAAACTGAAGAAGAGCAGCCATGCAAGACTGAAAAATTTAATATAGTAATCACTCCATTCCAGTCAAACACACACACACACACACACACACACACACACACACACAGCCCTGTGCCCTTCCCCCCATGCCTCTGCTGCTATAAAGGCTGAATGAAAAGCACGTGAACCTCCACCTTTGCCAGACTTGAGGAAGCTATCTCTCCCTAACCTCTACACCTGGGAGATACCGAAGGCAGACTGGAGAGCCAAGGTTTTCATCCTTGGTGGTGGTAATAAGTACCTCTTCCCAAATGGTGTTATCTGAGACCAAGCTAGAACCTAGAGCTCCACCTCCACTGGTGGTAAAGAGGCATTTGTCCTTTTCCTTGCTGGGGAGTATGAGATGAGGCTTAATAGAGTAAAGACTTTGATAACCTCTTGTTTCCCCCTCATTGGCCAGGGTGAACTACAGCAGAGACTCAACAGAGAACCTACTCATCTGCCCCTTTCTTCCCCCAGTGTCTAGTGAAGTTGTAATAAAATCTGTAATAATAAGATCTGTAATAACAAGGGTGTAATAAGACCCTCCTTCTTCCCCAGTGTCTAATGAGGGTAAGCAGAGAAACTGGACTTACACACCACCTCGCAGTTAATGAAGTACTAACTCCTCCACCCACTAGATTAGTGTCAGAGGAGGTGCTAAATCAAGATTTAAACAATGCTCTGAGTCTTATATAAAATACCTGTGTTCCAATTGAAAATCATTTGCCATGCCAAGAACCAGGAAAATGTCAAACTAAATGGAATAATGAGCAATTGCTAACACTGAGGAAACATTGAATTATCTGACAAGAATTTTAAAGCAGTCATAAAAATTCTTCAAGAAATTAAAGACTTTTGAAAGAAATGAAAAATATAAAGTCTTGGCAAGGAAATGGGAAATCTTGAAATAAATAATTATCACCAAATAAGAATTTTAGATCTAAAAAATACAGTAAATACAATAATCAAAATCGAAGTACTTGGTGAATAGGTGCATAGCTAAACACACAATGACTGAAAGAATCAGTGACTTTGCAGATATAACATTAAAAACTATCCAGTCTCAACAACAGGAAGAAAATTCCCTAGAAAAGATAGATGAACAGAACCAGCGTTGTGGCTAGGGCCCTGAAGAGGTACTTTGGTAGGTGAGATCCACAGAAGGAAGAATGCATCCAGGGCAGACATCAGTTGCAAAGGCAGAAAGCAGCAAGAGAGCAGCTTGTATCTTTTTTGTTTAACTCTTAATGCAAGTGGTTATCACATATTTACATTCTTGCATGTTGGCTGAACTAGAGCATGCATAGTTGTCTACTGCTAAGTCATCCTTGTATAACTGATCCCGAGTCTGTGCCTGTGCTAGGCAGTGGTGTTGTGTCCTCAAAGCTGGCCAGAGGTGTGCTTATCTTTCCCCTGAACTTCGAAGCCTGAAACAGTCCTGCTTGGAGTGGTGCCCACAGCTGGGCATGATAATGCATGCCTGTGATCCCATGGAGGCCAAGGCAAGAGGGTTGACAGTTCAGGCACAGTCTGGGCATTTTAGCAAGACCTTATTTAAAAAAAAAAAAATTAATAGTGCTGGAGAGACTGGTAAGGTCATTTTTTTAAAAATTCACATTTGTGTCATCCGAGTCCCAGAAGCAGAGAGAAGGGTGAGCTGAAAGTTTTTGAAGAAGTGATGACTAAAACTTTGCGAAAACGGGCAAAAACCATACACTTAAAGATGGAAAAAGTGTAGCAAACATCAAATGGGATAAACACAGAGAAATTCACCGTAAGACAAACCATGGTCAAACTTCTGAAAAATAAACACAAAATCTTAAAATTAGCTACTCAGAAATGACAATTTACCTATAGGGAAAGATAATAATGACAGTGTTTTTCTGAAACCATGACGACCAGAAGAAAGTGACAAAATGTTTCAAGTACTGAAAAGAACAGTCTATATCCAGGAAAAATGTCCTGTGTGAATGAAGAGGTAGTCAAGACATTGTAACAGAGACTTAAAACCTGCTTTTGCTGAAAGTGCTGACTGCATTTTGGCCTCTAGATAACTGGTAGATAACTACAAACAAGATAAGTTTGACATTTCTGCCTTCTTACTGTTTCTGACTCCTTTCTACCTTAAACTTGGGGTCAGACTCTTGCCCAATTCTGCATATAGATATGGTAATCATCTAAAAAATGTTCATATAAAATTGGTATACAAGTTTGATTAGCCCTAACTATCCAGTCTTTCTGCTGTCCTTCCACACCGAAGGCACCAAGATAAAAGTACAATTATTTTCAAGATTTACAGGGACATCATAATCAACAGTTTATCAACCACCAGCTTTTACTTTTGTGTGTGGAAGTTGTTTGTTTGTCTGTTTTGTTTTTGGTTGGTTGGTTGGTTGGTTGGTTTTTAGTGATACTGGGGATTGAAGCCAGGGCCTTTTGTGCCTTTGGACTGAGCTATATCCCATCCCTTTCTATTTTTAATTTTGAAACAAAATCTTGATAAATCACTGAATTGCCCATGGTGGGTTTGAGTTTGCAATCCTCCTGCCTCACCCTCCCAGAGTGCTGGGATTACATATATATACCACCACGCCCAAGAGAGCCACTAGCTTTTACAGCATCCTCTTTCAGACCACCAGAGTGGTGCCTAAAAGTCTCCAGTTACTGCCCTAAACCCGAAGGAGGGCCCTGTCACTGACCCAATTGACTGTTTTTCTCTTCTGGCCTGTTTTCTCTGAGACATTTCTCTTCCCAGTTTATCTCAGGCTCTTGGAGCTGTAAGCCTTGCAGGCAGTCGTTTCCCCGGCAGTAGCATGATCCTGTAGAAACAGACTTGAGATAATGATCAACTAAACCCCAATTTGACTAAGAATACCTGACTCTGTATACTTTTGCCCTCTACTATAGTTCTTCCACTATATAACATGGAGCTACTGTCAATGCCTTGAATGCAGTTTTCTTAGGAAGTCAGTAGACCTACTGGAATTTGGTATGACTACACCAAAAATAAATTTTTCTCAGTTTCTCTTCCACTAAATAAATAAATAAATAAACAAACCAGAGGAGTGCCATCTTGGACTGTGGGGAGAGAGAACAAGCCCCACCCAAACCAGCACCATATGCAGGCCACCACTGGCAGGGGAACAGCCACATCCCAGCCCCTTACAGCTTGCAGGCTGGCAAACAAGAAGTGCCAATTCTCCCCACCCACCACCCACCCCTTAAGCAACTGGCTGATCCAGAGAAACACAGGCTCTGATGATAGCTATGAAGGTGAAACGCAATTAGATACCTGTGGTGCTTTGGTGTTTCACTGACCTTGAAGGTCTAGGGCCAGTGGTCTGATCATCTGTTCAGA
>RJWT010022058.1:0-17340 GCA_004365215.1 Cuniculus paca
ATCTGTGTATCTTTTTTGTGAAGTCTGCAAATTTTTTGCTCATTTAAAAAAAAATTGGATTGTTTCCTGGCTACTAAGCTTTGCGAGATTTTATGTACGCCAAATAATATTACTTTGTCAAATACGTGATTTGAAGACATTTGATCCCTATCTGTGCTTGTCTTTTTCATTTTATCAATAATATCTTTTGCAGATCAGAACGGTATCATTTTGATGACATCCAAACTGTCATTTTGTTTTCTTTTGTGGGACATGATTTTGATGTTGCATCTGGAAACTCTGCTTAACAAAGTTTTTTCTCCTGTGTTTCCCGCTAGACGTTTTATAAAGTCTATGATTCTTTTGTTTGTTTTTGTGTATGATGAACAGTTAAAACATCATTTCTTAAAAAGGTTTATCCTTTCACCAATGTATTGTGTTTGTACCTTAGCCAAAAGTCAGTTGGCTACGTTTGTGGGTCTCTTTGTGAACTCTATATTCTGTTCTCCCAGTGTATCTGTGTGTTCATGAGGACCACACTGTTTTGATTATTATAGGTTTATAGTAAGTCTTGAAAGCAGGTAACACCAGTCCTCCAATTTGTTCTTTTTCATAATTTGTTTAGACTATTTTAATTATTTTAAATTAATTATTTTGTATAAATAATTCCTGTATAAATTTTAGAATAATTTTGTCAGTATCCACAAATAAATACTATCTATTCATATATATATATATGAATATATATATTCATATATATATATATATGTGTATGTATGTATTATTAATTTACTCATTTATTTAGGTGCTGTGGCTCAAACCCAGAGCTTTGTGCATGTTAAGCACATGCCTTGTCACTAAATTATGCATTTAACAGTGTGTTATTTTAGTTACTGCTCTATGGCTTACCATATAAACACCTGGATTGATAAAATTTGATTACAGTGACTAGTTTAACACTTTAAGTAAAATATATAAGCTTAGTCACTTTATTCTTCCCATTTTATGTGATAGTTTTCATATTTATTATTTCTGTGTAACTTGACAATTGCATAGAGAATATTAGAATTATTGCAAGCAATAGTAAAATGCACAAGATCAGAAATTATCTATTATATTTACCCAGATACTTACCATTTGTGTTGCTATTGTTTCAGTTCTTATGTATGTATTTTCCTGTTATCATTTCTCTTCAGCCTGAAGACTTATTTTAGCATATGACAACAGTTTTTATTTTTCCTTCATATGAAAGTATCTTTACTTTGGTTTCATTACTAGCAGATATTTTGCTGGATATAAAATCCTGGTTAACAATTCTTTTATTACTTGTACCATTGTTATGTGACCTAACATTTATGATGAAAAATTTGCAGTTTTTCAAACCGTTGTTCCCTTGAACAATGTGTGTGTGTTTTATTCTCTAGTTGTCTTTAAGCTTTTTTTCATTATGTTAGGTTATCAGCAGTCTAATTATGATGTCTGGGCACGATTTTATGAGTTCATCTTAATAAAAGGTTTGTTTAGCTGCTGGAATTTGTAGTCTTATATCTTTAACCCAGTTTGAGATGTTTCCAGCCATTATTTCTGCACATATTCTTTCTGTATCTATTTTTTTCTTCCCATCTTCTGGGGCTGCTTTGATATGAATCTCAGGTCATTTTGATTATTGTTCTACAGGTTACTGAAGACGTGTTCATTTTTTTTAGTCTGTTTTTGTTTCATTTTTTTTTAGATCATATAATTTCTATTAATCTGTTTCCAAATTAACCAGTTCTTTCCTGTGTGATGTACATTCTGTTACTGAGCCTGTCCAGTGAATTTTTTAAAGTTTGGATATTATGAGTTTCAGTTCTAAAATGTCCATCTGTTTCTATTTTGCAGTTACTCTTACCCAGCAATAAGTTCCTGTCTTTCATGCACTGTAATGGTGTCCACCGTGATTTGATGGAGGATTGTCAAAAGAGCTTTCTAAACTCCTTGGTGAAAAATTCCAACTTCTGGGACATTGCAGAACTGGCATCTGCAGAGTTTTGGAAATACTTTTATTATTACATCATTTTCTTGGCTCTTTGTGTGCATGGCAGATTATCTGGTTTTATACCTTGAGAGTTTTGAATATTATGTTGTGAGATTTGGGGTCCTTTTAAAATCTGACAGAGAATGTTACTTCTTTGCTTTAGCATGCCGTCAGTCTGGTTAGGTGCAAGCTGCATGTTCTGTCTCATGTTTCGAATGTCTGCAGAATTTTCAAAGATTTTGCTGTGCTTTTTGAGTCAGAGTGGAGCTTGCACCACTCAGGGATCAGCCTGGGGTGTCAGCATGAGCTTATGTGATATTTCAGGACTCGATGCCTCTGCTCTACTTCTTTAGGTCTGTTCTGTGCATGTGCACACTAATGTCAGTTATTAATGAGAATTATATATTGACCCTTTTCAGCTTTTTTCTCCATGTAATTTCTTTTATACCTTCCAGCTCTCTTGTATCCCTTTTCTTGGTTACTGTGGCCAGAAGAGTAGAGGCCTTTCAGAATTTTAGCCTACTCTGCTGCCATGCAGTCAGTCCACACCACTGGGGATGTTTTTACAGTGAGGCAGCAAAAAAAGAAGGAAAAAACATACTCTGCTCCACCCACCCACACACACACTCTTCATACAATAGGGCTTCCTTTTTCTCTCTTCCTGTGGCCAGAGTGAAAGGTTTTGCTCCTGTTTTTAGATATGCATGCTAAGAGGAAAAAAAAAGGTGGGAGTGTGTGTTGAGGATGGGGAGGAATCAGAATTTTGAGCTCATAGAATTCTTTTTGCCAGTTCTTTGGCTGGAAAGAAGGGGTTTCTTCTGGAATTCCTGCTGTCAGTGCTTGCTGTATAGTTTCAGAAATCAGCCTGCCATCAGGTCTTATCTGGGGAACAAAGATGATTAACAATCTTTGAACCTCACCCTTATGGATCTTATTCATATTTCCCAGTCCACCAGACACTGTGTACTTTTCATTCTTCAGGAATCACTCAAGGTGCTTAAGCCTTCATAATTTCCTATCCAATAGATTAACTGCATATCTTTCACCGTATATTTCATAAATGTAAATGATTAACTGTCTTTGACTCTATGTTTGTGAAATCAGGGGTATTAGCTACTTTTGATTTGAACTCATAAATTCTTGGTCCAAACATAACTTTCAAGTGTGTAGAGCATCCTAATTAGTGTAGAGTTGGCATGGCTGAAGAGATGTCTTTCTGTGTGCAGTAACTGTGGTCTCTTTCTGCATTCCACTTGTCTTGCATGTACTTAGTTTAGTCATGAGTGATTTATTAGTCTAACCTGAAAAGCTGACCCTTCAACCTTACCAGTCTGAGGAAAGTATATTTGCTCTAATATTACACATCATTTTCTTTGTAGTTACACATTTTGCTACTTTTAAAAAGACATATGAACATTATGAATCCATATAGAATGGGGAAATACCCTTTTCCTTACTACTAAGGCATGTTCTGTGCAAGAACAAGTCCCTTGTGTATCAGCACAGGTTCTGGCAGAGAAGAGACATACCATGTCAAAGTGGGTGACTTAAATGAGTTTAATAAAGGAACCATTCATAGGTGCTATGGTTTAGACCTAAAATGTCCCCTCAAAGTGTCATGTGTTTGAAAGGTGACTGGATTATGGGGGGCTGTACTCATCAATGATTCATCCATTGTAGAGTTCAGAAGCTATATGTGCTGTTCGGAGGTAGGGCCTAACTGGAGGTGGTCCATGCAGGTGTGACTGGAAAGGTGTGTTCTTGTCTCTGTTCTCCCTTATCTGTCCGCCTCCTGGCTACCAGGGGTGGAGCAGCCGTCCTCTGCCCAGGCCGTTACATCATACTGTTTCTGCCTTGGAGCCAGAAACCATGGTTAGAAACCATGAGCCAAAATAAACCTGTCTTCTTTTAAGAATTAGCTGTCAGATATTTTGTCCCAATGACAGGGAGGTGACAAATACAGTAGGTATAGGTGGGGTGTATAGATCACCATATAAAGGTTAAAAATTGTAGGCCAGAAATGGGAAACAGGTTACTGCCATTAGAGCTGTGGCAGCACAAATACCAGGTGGACCCCCAGTGCTGCTTAGGGGTATACTACATTTTTTAAGGTAGCTACCTCTCTTTTTCTCACAGAACCCCTTCCACCTGTTTTCCTCTGTCCTCATATCTTAACAGTCCCTCCCTTGATCCTCTCACTCTGCTCGCTCTGTCACTCAGGGAACAATCTTTATTGACCAAAAAGCAAGATGACCTTGCTGCTTGTTTCAATAAAAAAACAAAAGCTATCAAAAGAGAGATAGATGTGTGTTTTCCTACTATCAAATCCACCAACCCATCTTTAACTAAAGCTAGTTCACTTTCCCTCCTAATCCAGTGGATGAACTATACTTCTATAGAGGCCCTTTTCCCATCCTTGTCATGGTCTGGGAAGTTTATATTTGTAATTCCATGGAATTGGAATTCGTTATTGGAATTCTGGTGAGTTAATTCCAATCTACCTCTAGTGCAACCTGTGGTGAGAATAAAGACACCAGGACATACTTATATTTAAGGGGAACCAGGGGGTTCTGAGTCTAGTCCAGATGAGGGTTCACTGAACAAAGGCCACAACCCAGGGCTTAACCTGAATTTTATTAATTCATGAAGAAGGGAGTGGCAAGAGGATGAGTAACTGTACGAATGGAGGGAATTATGTGAGTACCGTGAGCTGAGCTAACAAGGAGACCAGAAAGTACCTCTGCGATATGCAGAGAGAAGGATATGCAGGAAGACCAATCTGCATAACACAATTAAGGTAATATTTAATGTTTAGAAGATTGGTGCTTCAGTTTGGGTGTGCAAACCCTTTCTGCCCTGGGAAGTCATAGCCCCTTATCTTGAGGCTTGAACAGTTGACAGCCCTAGAGCTGTGTGGCTCTGCCATCCTGCTGGGCTCAAGCATTTAGAGGGAGACATTGAGACAGGGGAATAGTGACTGTCACTTGGCTTCAGAGATTACACATCAGTACTTCAGCCAGCCCTATTTACATTTATTAGAGACAGTTGAAGGGAAAAGGAAATAGCTTAGCCATCTCTGCACATGTAAGTACATGGATCTAGGACCAGGCTTATCCAAAGTGGAGGTAAATGCTCTTTAGTTAAGGAGAGCTGTTCAGGTGGTCCTCTACAACTTACAAGGTCAACTCTTTCCTTGTACCTTGGGCTTCATTCTCCTTTCATATCAGAGTTTTCTATTTCAACTGCTTCACTTCAGTCAACATACATACTATGCCATCTGTTTCTCATCTCTCCCTCTCTTTCTCTTTTCAGTCTGTCTGCCTCTTTCTCCCTCTTTCTCTCTCCAAAATAGAATTTGTCTTTGTATTAACTTCACCCTACTTCTCTGGTTCTCTTTTTAGCAAAATTTCATGAAGGAAATGTGTGCTTCTGGTTTCCATTTCTTTCCCCCTTCTCTCTAAAACACATTTCACTTCTCTGAAGGAGCTCTAATTAAGGATATCACTAGCTACCGTCTCAACAAATACCATAGTCGTCTCTGAGTCCTCATCTAACTGAAACTTTCAGGAGAATTTGGTCCAGTTGATCACTTTCTCTTTCTTGAAACAGTGCCCTAAAATTTGATTTCTGGGGAATAATATTGTCATGGCTTTTCTTCTGACCTTTTTCTTATTTCTCCTTATTTTTTCTTGCTGATTTCTTTTTCTCTTAACTACTCAGTGGTGAATTCTCCAGGAATCAGACCTAAACAGTCTTCTCCTAATCTACATTCACTATGTTGGCTTTAAATATACTCCATGTGAAGATGGTCCTCCAGATCAATATGTTGAACCCCAGTTTCTCCTGAGCTCTCTCTTCCTATATCCAACTGTCTCCTTTTCAGTATATATTAAAAACAATTCTTAATTTTGTCTCCCAAATCTGCTTCTCCCCCATTGTACTATATCTAAATACCACCATTACCCGTGACTGCTGGGTTCTTACAGATTAACTGAACTTCGATTATCGAACTTCTATTAATAGAACTTCTATTAATTGAACTTCTGTTATCTTCTATTCTTTTTTGCTAATGACCATCTCATTTATTTGAATTGGACTAAAAATGCAAACATTTTTAGCAACTATATCTTGCTCTTAAAAATTTCAGTTTAGCTGGGGAGCTAGTGTATTATTTATACAATGAAAATGATCTGTTAATATTCCTTGTTTGGGAAATTGCTCATGATTGAGAGAATAATCTTCCTATTGGTTGAAACATATAATTTAAAAAAAACAACCAGCTTCATTTCTTATAGAAATTTCAGTGATTTAAAAAGATCAGTTTTCACTAGCGTTTGGAGTTGCAACCACATACTATTTTTTTATTTCACTAAAGATGACTACATTCGTTTTTGACTAAAAAGTGGCAAATATTAGCATTTCTTTTTATTTGATAGTACTACTGCAAAAACCTTCATGAGCTTGTCAGCTAGAAATATTGCACAGATCAAAGTGCTTTCAATGAGGTGTCGAACAATTAATATAGGTACTCTCTCTGCATAAGCCAAAACTGTTATCTTCTGTTCCATAAAGTACTTCATATCTAAGCAGGAGAGGGGTTTTTAAAAAGTGAATTATGGAATATATAGTTAACAAAATAATGTTGGTGTGCACTAGTTATTAAAGAGAGTTCTGAAATAAATTTTACCACTACTGTTGTTTTCCATGTTGTGTTCCTTTCCGAGCTAATACTTTTGCCTCCTGCCTGGAAGTTGCTACCATTGTGAATTTTGTGTTGATCACTCCCTCCTTTTTTAAATAGTATGTACCCCCAAATGTAATATTGTGTTGGTTAGTTTTGCTTGATTAGGGCCTTTATAAAAATGGCATCATTATGAAGGCTTTCTTTATCCAAATGGAAATAGCACGTTTAAGCAGGACTAACTTGACAGTACAATGGTCCATTGTGATGTTGTTTACATGCTTGTGTTTTTTTAATGCCTTCAGTACTATGTAATTTGGTCTTGCAACTGATTAGCCAATTTGGAACTATAAGGATGATATGTAAATGTTACTGTCTAACTGACAGGATGATTTATTAGACTCATGTATTTGTGGAATTCACCTGATTTGTTGTTTGGGAGGCCCCATGCCAAACCTAACCATGAGTGTTGATGGCCAGCTTTTTAAGAAAACTTGGCCACAGCTGAATTTCGTTCAAGTTCAATTTTGTGCACATACCAGTGGCGTCATGCTGATTTTAAAGTATATTTACCTTTTCTAGGGCATTGAACCTGATACCACCCACTGACTGCACTGCTCTTGCTGGTATTTTCTATTCTTCTCGTGTCAGTTTCTTACCATTCCTACTGTCAGGTGGAGCTGTGAGCTACAAGATTTACTTCTCTTTGCTCTTTGAAATCTCTCTGTAGCTCACTGACTATCTTGGTTACTTTCTCCCATTGCTGCGGAAGGAAAAGTTTATTTAGCTCACAGTTCATAGAGGTTTCAGTCCATAATCAGCTGGCTCCAAAGCTGGGTGGCATGGCACAGGGCCAACACTTCAAGGTGGCAGAAGACAGCAAAAGCAACAAGAGTGAAAAAGAGGGGGAGAACATGCCTCTTTTCCTCCCTTATATTGTATACAGGCTACCACACCCCAGGACAGGTGTAGCACTCACACCATCTCCCTGTCCTCCTCTTGCACAGGCTCAGGATGTTTATAAAGTAAGGACCCTGGCCCTCTGCTGAGTTGATTAGTTAAACTTGTAAACATCTCAAATTGATACAACATATCAACCATTACACTGACCTAGGCTGTTTTCTTTGATTTCAGAGATAGTTGGGGATATTTCTTCATTAAAAATATTCTGTTGATATTACTATTTTGTCTCCATGTGATTTAGATAGAAAATGTTACCCATTAGTTTTATGAAGAATATAAAAAAAAGAAAGCACTGACACTTGGCCATAACTTTGATCTACAAAATTTTTTTTAGAAAGTATTCATTTACTTTAGGAAATTATAGAACTCAATACTGGATTAGGAAAATATATTAATTAATGTATTCTGTTAATGTTCATATCTGTATGTATTCCTTTTATTTTTTAAGAATAGAAAGAATTTATTGAGAGAAAGGAAGCTTCTAAGAGGGACAGAAGGGTGCCTAGAAAATGGGTTACTCCTATTTCTTTTACTTTAAAAGGCAAGTGATACATACATAACACCCTCCTGTAAAGATTTTATAAAATTTTAATGGAGACAAGATTATGAAAGAGATTAATACTGTCATTCTTAATTTTCTTGTATAATTTAAGCTTGCTGTTACAAAATTTTCAAACTTTTATTTGTATCATCGTTGTGTGCATATCTGAGAGGTTATTTTTTCTTAAAATTCTTTCTATCTACCTTGATGCTAAACTCTTTTAAATGACCACATAGGTAAATTTGTTAAAATGAGATGTCAGATCCCTGGCTATCATTCTCCAAGATTCTGTTTTAGGAGAATAAAGTAAGAAAATGACATGATGTAGTAGCACATATAGAAGCATCTAGGAGACCACTGAGCCCAATGTCAAAAAAATCTTGGCATGCATAGTCCATCAGTTAAAGTTCACCCTGCAGGTATAGCCTGTACCTATTATTCACACGGCTGTATGCATCACACTATTTAGGTAATTACATTGCTTTTCTTCCACTGTCTTAGCATAATCTCCAAAAATCCTTGGTGGAGGAAAAGGACAGATTAGAAGGAACAGGGAGAGGAAGATGTGTGTGAAGACCTGGCTTCTCTGTGAAGTGAAATTGGGAGAAGTTTTAGACGTGATACTACAGAAGCCACTTACTATGATTCTAAAACTAATGTCCCAGAAAGTAATTTCAACCAGGACTTAAAACATCCAAGGACTAGGAAGAGGACATGGTGACAATTTCAGAGTCTTTTGGGTTATTTTTTAAGCATACCTTGTGGGAGATAACTTGTCACTGCATCCATTTTTACATGAAAAAATATTCTGATAAAATAATAGTGATCAATATTGTTTTTCATCCCCATCATGTGTGCTTGTGTTTAAAAGAATATTCAACGTTAATCTTAGTACAATCTTAACGCAAAATTTGGTCAAGAGCAGAGATGGATATAGATGTGTCAGGTAGCCATGCATTTTTTCACTAACTCAAAAACAAAGTAAAGCACAGAAGAAGAAAAAACTCTGTTCATTGAACTATTATTTTTTAAAAACATTATCCCACAGCCTTAAAACTGTGGTTCCCAACCATTTTGGCACAGGGACCAGTTTCATGGAGGACAATTTTTCCAAGGAACAGGGTCGGGGGGTGGGAGCTGGGGACGATGCAAGCCTATTACTTCATTGTGCATTTTATTTCCAGGAATTGTCACATTAGATTCTCAGAAAGAACATACAACCTAGCTTTCTCACATATGCAGCTCATAGTGGAGTGTGTGCTCCTGTGGGAATCTAATCCCACTGCTCGGTAGACAGAGGTCAGGCAGGGATGGGCTGGGGAGCTGCCTTACACACAGATGAAGCCTTACTTGCCCACCCATCACTTACCTCCTCCTGTGTGGTCCCCTGCTTCTAACAGGACCTGGTCCAGAAAGTGTCACAGAATTATACATCTTTTGCATAAGGAAAGGGGACCAAGAGATGGGGGAAGAAAGTTGGGGGGTTAAAAAATTAAGATATATTATTTATATGTGTCAACTCCCTATGAGAAATGTGATCATTTATGTGCTGCAAATGTGTACTAATAAAATAATAATAAAACCAGTGTAAGGCTGGGGATGTAGCACAAGGCTGCGGATGAACACGGTGGTAAAGTATTTGCCTACCATGACGGAAACCTTGGGTTTAATCCTCCATACTGCAAAAAGTGAAAAATAAAAATAAAATAAGCCTGAAGGCAATGAGAAAGTGGCCATTTTTATTAGTTGACTTGCTTATTCAATAAATACTCTTTGAGTACTTACTATGTACCACTGTACTAGTTACAGTAAGACAAGTTATCAGGGACCTGGCCAAGACCCCCAACTGCTTATATGAGGGGTGCAGTGAAGGATAAAATAAGAATCAGAGACAAATTTAGTAATGTGTGATGGGAGGCTGGGAGGTCAATGCCTCAGAATGGGCAAACACCCAGACACTCTAAACCAGTCACTATTTATTGGGTGTGTACAATGCAGTGGGTGTATACAATGATAGGAGGGGCTAGGAGATGGTTCAGGGTCCTTGGAAGATTGAGAGGTCTGGATGACACTGTGGGAAATGGGTAATCCTGGAATGACTTAAGAGGTGGAGATGATTTTATGCTAAGAAGGATCTTACTTTGGAGTGTTCTTTTTAATCTTAGTAGTCTTTGTTTAGTCCTAGTGGGTACTACAGAGGATGGCCCATCCCAAGAGTTAAGGGGAAGTCTCAAAAGGGTGATACCATAATCCCAAGTCTCCATTTATCCCTTAGGGAAGTAGGCAAAATTAGCCATTGTAAATTCATGGTCTCTAATAACAATGACAATTAACATACAAATTTCTGCCTTCAAAAATATTGCCATTTGAGGGGGTGTCAAATTCCAACAATTATAAAGTAGTATAGAAGTGTAATTTGAGATTCACAAGATATTATAAATCATTAAAGACTCCACCCCAACAGTCATTGTTGGGTTGGTAGGCAACATTTGTTAATTAAATTAAGTCAGCTCACATTGGGGGCCATGCTGTGTATGGGTCCATTCTGTTTTTGTCCTGGTGAAGTAAATGGCTGTATTTAGAAGTGCACTGTTTTAGCTCATTGAGGTCATTTATAGCATTGACAGTGTAGAGATGATAAATATAGACATTTTCCAAAGTGTGCTACTGAATGTCCTTCTTCCTGATAAGTTCTAACCCAAAAGTGCTCGCTGAAAGAGGACTATCTGAGCCTTGGGTGAGATCTAGTCACTAGATAGGATTTTTGCTGACAGTGATGAAAAGTACTTGACCCATCACAATAACGTGCCCTCTGTCTCTTCAGAAGTAATGACTGGTATTCCTGATAGCTTTGCTTCAGCTGGTAGTGGCAGTGGTGGGGAGGAAGGATGGAGATTTGTTTTGATTTTAATCAATCTCAGAGGAGCTCCCCAGAAGTCACATGACAAGTAGATGTGGAGGTGAAGCTTAGCCTGAATCGGTTTCTAAGACTCCTCTGTGCTGCTTGTCTAGTGAAGACATTGCTTATTTAAGAGTTTTATGGCTGATCATTCGGTGGAAACAGAAATGGTACTAAAATTAAAAATAGAAACTTTGAAAAGTTGCGTTGTGTACAGCCTATTATATAAAGGTCTTTGCCTCGTGTGCCCTCAGTCTCTTCACAGGTGTAAATGAAGGACTCTGGTCTTTAGTTCTGACTGTGGAACTTCCTTCCTACCTTGTGGCAGTAGTGGGTTTCTATTAGCCATGAGGACCCTTTTCCAAGCCTGGGACACTATTGATGCAGGCTAGTGGTCATTTGTCTCAACTGGGCTTTTTCTTATTCTAAAGGCCTCTTTGAGTGTGTGGTATTGGTTCATTAAAAGCTTCTTAGCTCTTCCCAGCTATGGTTTAGATTTAGGGTTATGCCCTACCAAAGCCTCAGGTATATGGAAGGTGATTGGATCATGGGGTGCTGTACTCATCTGTGGATTCATCCACTGATAAGTACAGTAGCCAAATGTGCTTCTAGGAGATGGAGCCTGGTTGTAGGTGGGTCACTAGGGTCGTGACCTGGAAAGGTGTATTCATGCCTCTGCTCCTCTTAGTTCTCTGTTTCCTGTCTGCCTTGGGTTGACTGACTGTCCGCTGCCCAGGTCCTTCCGCTATGCCATGTCTACTTTGGAGACAGCTGACTATGAACTGAAACCATGAGCCAAAATAAACATCTCCTTTCCTGAAGTGATAGGTGTTGGGTATTGTATCCCAGCAACAGGAAAATTACCAAGAAGCCAGCTATGAGCTCTCTTGGTTTTGTTTTTCAGTGCTGGGTTAGCGGGAACATAGAAAGTATAGAATAACTTGAACATGTCTAAGAGCTATGGCCAGTAAGTTTGGAATGGAACCCAAAAAATGGGACTTACCTATCCTTAGCAGGAAATAGCACATTAACAAATTAGCTCTGCTAAGGTAGGATTCTTACCATGCCCCTCAGCTCATTGTTACATTTCTATATTTTGATAAAATTTCATGTGAAGTAAGGGCAACATGGAGACCATAGCAGAGTATAGAATACCGAGTGTGGCCCAGGAAGGGTCATATCACTCGCATGCCATGTCCTAGGCCAAGAAAGTTAGCCAAAGCAATGACCAAGAAGAAAATGTAGGACAGTGGCCATGGGGAGGTATGGAGGCAGCATTTGGGGTGGAAAAGCCTTCAGGATGCCTCTGTGAAAGGTGAGCAGGTAGAGCATAGGCCTTCAGAGAACACATCAGGATGTTCAGAAATCTGGTGTGTACTGTAGTGATATCATTTATGTCCTTAAGCTAAAATATTTGTCTAGGCGCATGGTAGCTGGAATGCTTTCCTAAGCAGACTATAAACACTCAGAAGTGTAGGTTTTTCTGAGAAAAAAGTGTTGAGTGATATCAATATTTCTCCCACGGCTCCGGAAAAAAATGTGTCCAGGAGCATAGTTTTATCTTTGAATTGGGGATGTAAACCACATGGAACGTTGTGCGGAGGAGGCTGTAGTACTAAGTTGTCTGATTGTTCCTTTGGAAACTCAAAGCACTCTGGGTTCAGATACAGGAAAGTTAAGTGCTTTGGAAGTTAACTGCAAAGCGAGGCCCTTCATGCTACTCCCTTACACACTCATTGCAGTAGTACTCACGCCTCAAGATTTTAGCTCTGTGGGCACCTGACTGCCACATAGGACAGATGGGAGGATGGGGGGGTGGAGGGCTGATTTTGGAAACAGCTGATAAGAATGAAGGCCATTAAGGCAATGGTGGTGATTTCTCCAAGTATGTTCCAAAGCCTGGTGCTGGGTTATGGTGCACTCGAATGCCTCTTTTCCAAAGCCAATTTCTTCCCTGCTCACACTTTCATTCTGGATCATCCTGGATTCTTTGTGTCTTTGTAAAATTCCTGTACTGATATCCTAACCTCTAGGACTACAGGCTGTGATACTATTTTGAAGCAGGGTCATTGCAGATGTCATTTGTTAAGTTTAGATGAGGTCATGGTAGAGTAGGATGGACCCCAAATTCAATATGACTGATGTTTTTATAAAAAGGGGAAACATGGAGATAGATTGGCACACAGAAGAGAACACTGTCTGGGGATGAAAGTAAAATTTTGGAGTGCTGCTTCTGTAGGCCAAGAAGGCCAGCAGACTATGTGTGGAAAGACTGGGGAAAGGACACGGGATAGATTCTCCCTGTGCCTCACCTGTAGATCTCAGACTTTGAGCCCCCAAAACTGAGACAGTAATTATTGTCATTTAACCTTCTAGTTTGTGGTACTTTGTTCCAGCAGGCAACCCTAGGAGACAAATACATGACTATCTTTGGGTTTCCTTTGTTTGTTTCTGTCTCTTCCCGTTTATTCTGCACTTTCTTAGGTCGGGGCCTGTGTCCTAGGCATTTCCAAATCCTCATCAGAAATAATAGCCCTAGCACACTCAGGGCTCCCCCACAAATATTTACTGAATAAAAAAAGCTAAATATGTTAATTTCTACCACTAATCATCTAGCCGCCTCTCAATTAGGAAAGCATGTGTACTAATTTCCCAGGTCTCAATCCTTTGTTGTTTAGTGAATGTGACCCTGAATTAAGTCTGGGGTGACCTTGCCTGTGTCTTAGCCATTTAAGTGCTACAACAAAATACCATGCACCATGGTGGTTTATAAACAACTTAGAGATTTAATTCCTACAGTGCTGGAATCTGGAGAGTCCAAAATCGAGGCAGTGACAGATTCAGTGTCAGGTGAGGGGCTGCTGCGTGCTTCATAGTGGTCATCTTTCTTTTATGTCTTCACATGATGGAGGGAAAGGGATCTATCCTAGGAGGGTCTCTTTTATGTGAGCACTGATACTACGCGTGAGCCCTCCACTTTCACGAGGTAATCATGTCCCAAAACCTGACCTCTGAACACCATCATGTGACAAAAACTTTTCAGACTGTAGCTTTTGGTTAACTCTTCTTCTCCCCGTACTCTGACTCTGACAATGTCCCTGGTTCAGGTGTTTCTGTATTTTAAAATTTAAACAACAATTTTCACAGGGTCTGCAGATTAGTGAAATTTTTATACCACTCTTCTAGGAAAGCCTTTGTTTAAAAATATGTGTCAATAATTTAGTTAAGACTTTCTAGAAGAGGAAAAGCAATTTTTAATTGGTGCACAAAGTAAGTTAAGAATTAATTTTAATATAAAGATGCCTGCTAACTCATTGTAGAGAAATGTCTTGAGCAAAGAAAAATGTAATGGGTGATTTATTTAGACCAAATGCAGTGATAGCATATCCAAAGCATTTCACATGACGGTAAACATCTATCTTCTAGATTGTGAAAATTGGCTATATAAAATTATGCTGATAAGTGATGAGTTGAGATTTTTTTTTAATGATAGTGGAAATATTTACTCCTTAAAAGTAAAATAAAAAACTTTCCTTCATAAATACAAGCAACAGAAATATGCCAACTGACTAGATCTTGAAAGCCTATCCATTTACTTGAATTTTAATCATTGTGCCAAGTGGTAGAAAAGCAGACAGACAAGAAGTTCTGAAGGGAATGGGGTGTTGTAGATGGACACTGGAAAATAAGAAAGAGTTATGGGTCAGAGGTGAAGGGGATTTATTATGTAATAATTTTCCTGAGCTCATGAGTTAGAAGTCATTTCTGAAGCTTGGACATCAACTAAAATATCCTTATACATAGCGATAACTTGGAAAAATTGTTTACCTCATTTGTGTGTGTGTGTGTTCTAGTTTCTGTGGGTCTTTGAGCTTGGTTGTGTTTTGTCTAACAGAGGTAAACAAAGGACAAATGCTGCCATTAAATTCCTGGTCAGTTAAATATTTGACAGACAGGGTGGCATTGCATAAAACTTTCTGCGAAAACTCATTTCCTGGAATTACTGTTGCTTTTTTGGAACTATGTGTTTTGCTCAAACGTTTGCACTTGTCAGAATGGTGCATGAAAGCTTCGATGCTGGGTTGTACCTCGCAGTTGCACCTAAATAAGCAATATTTCCAGAGTCCAGGGAAGATCATCTCTGTATGCGCAGAGGTGACATGGCAGAGGCGTCTCTCCCTTTGTGTACTGTACACGCGACAAAGTGTTAGAGGCAGTAGACTCAACTCCATTTCCAACGTTTTTCAGACTTTCTCTCTTGAAACAATGGGAAGAGCATTTTTCTTAAGGATTTCTTACTTTTGCGACATAGATGTGAGAAAAATTACTATTTTGAGACAGTTTCTAAGGAAACCTAAAACCAAGTGAAAAGTCTCGGTCAGAAAACAGATTCGGAGAACGGTGGTCAAATGCTTTGGCATCTGTGTAACTCTGTAAGGACAGACAGAAGGCCTTCCTTTTCTGTTTCCCCGATTAACCTCTATTTCTAGGAATAAAACGAGAAGGGCAGTTTGCAGCTCGGAGAATTCTCACTTAACAACTGCAGCTGGGATGAGGCCCAGAATCTGGTGCTGGCGTATAAAATTACACTTTTAACTGTATGTGAGGATATCAACACTTTCACCGCTTTCAAACATTGGTTTCCAGCACGTAGATGAGGGACACACACAGGTGTTAGAGGTTTATTGTTAGACATACCTTTCAAAGTTTTGTACTGTAGGTCTGTTACTGTGGAATACCGTGATTCCGTGTACTTGCTTCCATACTTCTGTGCCCCATTTTACACACTCACACACGCATACACTTCAAAGCACAACAGACATACTGAGAAATAGAGTACACAGACCTTAGAGGAATAGCTCAACAAGGTTTTGGAAAGGAGCACATCTGTTTTCCTAGCACCTTACCGACACATCACACATGACCCACACCCCAGAAACTGCTGTGTGTCCCGTGGAGTCATTTAGCGCATCAGAGGGTGACCGTTGTTCTGACTTTGGTTACAGTTGATTATCGCTGCCCATTCATGAGCTGCATAGAAATGAAGTCATGCAGTCTTCACGGTGTTTTCTCTGGACCCCTTTCATCAGTATGTGCTGCGAGGTTTACCCAGGTGGTTGTATACAGGGAGCCCTTGTTTTGCTTTGTTTTCTTTTTAGTATTGTGGTGTAAGATTCGCTTTAGTGTTATTTAATTTTTTTTATTTATATTTTACTTTACGATAATTATGCATGTGTATTAATTGTATGGAACGATGGGCTTCATTGTGACATTTTCATGCTTGTATGTGGCACTCTGATAGTATCCATTCTTCCTATTGCCCTCTCCCGTCTCCTGCTGCCTCTTCCCTTGGTGCCCTCCTCTTCCCCAATAGTCTTCCATCTGCTTTCCTGTCTTTTCTCCCCTACGTTCAGCATATAAGAGGAAACGTGTGATACTTGCCCTTCTGAGTCTGGCTTATTTCATTTAACATGACATTCTCCCATTTTATCCATTTTCCTGTAAATGATGCTGTTTTGTTCTTTATGGCTGAATTAATATTCAGTTGTGTACATATACCACGTATATCTTATCTATTTGTTGGCGGGCATCTAGGCTGATTGCGTATTTTGGTTACTGTGAATAGTGCCATGGTAAATATGGGTATGCAGGTATCGCTCTACTGTGCTGACTTTGCTTCCTGCAGTCATATACCCAGGAGTGGTACAGCTGAATCATATGATAGTTATCTTTTTAGCTCTTTGAGGAACCTCCACACTGATTTCCAGAGTGCTTATACTAATTTACATTCCTTCTAAAGATGCGTAAGGGTTCCTTTTTATTCATATGCTCATCATCATTTGTTATTCTTGGTTTTCTTGATAGTCTCTACCCTTGATTGGGGTGAGATGGAGTCTCAATGTGGCTTTAATTTGCATTTTCCTTAATAACTGAAGATGTTGTGCGTATTATCATGTAATTACTGGCCATCTGTACTTCTTCTGAGAAGTGCCTGACCAGATCCTTTGTTCATTTATTGATTGGGTTCCTTTTTTTTTTTTTGGTGTTAAAGTTTTAAAATGTTTTTAATATTTTTGGATAGTAGTCCTCTGCCCGAAAGTCGTCAGCGAAGATTCTCTCCCATTCTGTAGATTTTCGCATAACTTTTGATTGTTTCTTTTTCTGTGCAGAAGCTTTTTAATTTGCTATTATCCCATTTGTCAGTTCTTGCTATTATTTCCTGAGCTGTTGGAATCCTGTTTAAGAATTCATTACTTATA
>RJWT010022059.1:0-17350 GCA_004365215.1 Cuniculus paca
AAAAAAAAAGAAAGCACTATAGGACTACAAAATGAGATAATAGGAAACCAGCCATGATTACCATAATACATCCCATTATGTTGAAACTAGCTGCCCATATCATCTGACACCACGAAATCTTAACAAACCAAGACAGAACAGAACCAAACCCTAACAAAATTGTGAAAACATTACAAGAGTTCGAGACAAGACAATAAGAAATTAACAGTGGTTACTACCTTCTCCTCCTAGATGTTTCCTCCCCTATCACTTTTATAATACCTATTGTGGTTTTGGATCCCACTAACTCCTGTCCTTTATACTAGTGTTTACCCACATGAGTTCAAACTGTTTCACCCATGAACATGATCTCCAATTGTAGTCAAAGAACCTCAAGATTATCCTACTTTGTACCTGGGTAGATTTCCATTGTATGAAAATGCCGTATCTTTCTTATCCATTCTGCAGTTGCTGGGCTAATTACCCATGCTTTTTTCTCATCTTCAGTCACTCGGATCAATTGTTTTCTCCCTTTTGATTTTCAGTCTACGAATTTCCTTTCACGTTAAATGTAATTCTTATATTAATTGATCCTGTTTCTTGATCTGCTCTCCCTGTGTTTCTTTTTATTGCTGAATTGAGGCCATCTGCATTACTGGTTACAACCAGCATACATTGGTTTGTCCATGCCATGCTATCCCCCTGTTGTTGGCCCTCTGCTTTTCCTCTCCATTCAACAGCCTATCTTGTTTGGTGATCTTTCTCTGTTGCTGTTGCTGGAACCATGGTCATCTTTTTCTCTCTAGAGTATCCTTCAGCACTCTCTCTAGAGTAGGCTTGGTGGTCATAAATTCCTTCAGTTGTTCTTTATCATGGAAGTATCTTATTTTTCCATCAATTTTGAAAGATAGTTTTGCAGCATACATCAATCTGGGTTGGAAGTTGTTTTCTTTCAGGATTTGAAACACTTCACTCCAAACTCTTCTTGACTTGATGGTTTGTGTTGACGAGTCTGCCATGATTCTGATTGGTTTTCACTTATAGATGATCCATTTCTTTTCTCTAATAGCTTTTAATATTTTGTTCTAGTGCTTAATTTCTGGGATCTTGATTATTACACGTGTGGGTGTAGATTTACTTTGATTATGGCTAGATGGAGTTCTATATGCCTCAGTTACCTGTATACCAGATCCTTTTTCCATGTTAGGGAAATTTTTCACTATTATTTCTGTAAATAGAATTTTTATTTCATTTGTATTGACCCCTGCTTCTTCATTGATGCCTATCACTCTTAAATTATTTCTCATTGCATCATCTTGCAGCAGTTGAATTGTTATTTCCTGGTTCCTTGTTATTTTTTAAAAAATCTTTCTTTTTGAGATCGTTAGCTGCAATCCTGTCTTGAAGGTCTGAAAGTCTACCTTCAGTCTGTTTCAAGCGGTTTTGCTAGCTTTTGATTGACTTAATTTCCTGGATATCTTTTTGAATCTGTTTTATGCATTCTAATTCCTTTCTATATTGTTCATTCAAGGTTTCCATCATTTTCTGTTGTATCTAAGTCTCCTTTAGATATGTTTAGGAGTTCTTTATGTTTTTCATTTCTTCTTTCACCTGAGATATTATTTCTGATCTGATTACTTTTACAGTCTCATGAAGTTGTTTCTTTATTTCTGTTGTTATCCTCTTGGAGATTTCAGGTGTATGACTTTCATTTTCTTCCATGACTGTATCTCCCAGATTTGTTCTCTGTGGGCTGGAGGTCTGAGATTGCCTTTTGCTTCTTCCTCTTGTCATTCTCCTGGGTTCCTCCCAACAAGCTGGTTGTAGGGTCCCAGGCACTTCACACAATGGTTGCCCCTCCACAGTGTAGGGGAATGGGACAGACACCTGGGTTCCTCTGACCCCAGGTTTACAGGGAGGTAAGAGAGTGTGAGGTGGGCTTCTCCAGACCTGTGCTGCTACACTGGGGCTTTCCCAATGGCCAGGTGTACATGTTGCAGTGGCTGCTTCTCTCAGCCTGCATGTCTACAATGGGACTTCCAGGATGGTGGCAGGCACACAGCGGTGTATTTGTCTGATTCTCCCAGTGGGTGATGGCTGCCCAAAGGAATCAAGGGCCTCCAATGGCAACCTGTGGGTGCATGGGGCTTACCTGGCTGCGTGTCCCTGCTCCTGCTGGCTGCCAGGAAGCAAGCCTCCTATTGTAGGCAGCTTGTGGGCAGTGGTGGATCTGCTATTTCTCTCTGCTGTGGCTCTTGCCCACAGAGAGCTCCTTCCCATGGAGGGGACCGAGGAACACAGGGAGATGTTCTGTTTCTTCTTCTGCAATTCTGATAAAAATATTATTAGCATGCCTCACAGAATTAGAGAGTATATTCCTAAAATTCATTTGGAAACAGTAGATACCTAGAATAGCAAAGGCAATACAAAAGTAAGGCTGGAGTCATCACAATTCCTAACTTGAAATTGTACTGCCAAGGAACAGAGATAAAATCAGCAAGGTACTGACAAAAAAAAAAAACCAGACATGAGAATCAGTGGAACAGATTAGAAGATGAAGACACAACTACAAACATACTCAGCCACCTTATTACTGACAAAGGGGCCAAGCATGGTCCCTGGAAGGAAAATAGCCTCTTTAATAAATGGTGCTGGAAAAACTGGCTCTCTACATGCCAAAGACTAAAATTAAACTCGTATCTATCATCATGCATTAAACTAAAGTCAAAATAAATCAAAGATCTAAATATTAAAACAGAAACACCAAATCTACTCAAAGAGAAAGTAGGTAGAAATCTTGAGGATATAGGTATACCCTGAGTTCATGAACAAAACCCAAACTGCATGGGAAATACTTTGAGGAATCAATAACTGGAATCTCATCTTATTAAAAAACTTTTCACATTAAAAGAAATCATCAACAGAGAGAAAAGACAACCCCTAGAGTGGGAAAAATTTTAGCCTATTGTCCCACAAAGGACCTCTATCTAGAACATACAAAGAATTGAAAAAAAATAAGAACCCCCAAATTCAAAGACCCAATCCAAAAATGGGCATCTGAGATGATTACATACTTCACAGATGAAGAAATACAAATGGCAAGTAAATACATGATAAAATACTTAACATCAAGGGTCATTTGAGAGATGCAAATTAAAACACTGAACTTCCATCTCACTCCAGAGAGAATGACTATCATCAAGAAATCAACCAATAATAAATGCTGGAGGGGCTGTGGGAAAAAAGAAACCTTTCTCCACTGTTTTTGGCAGAGAAGACTGGTACAACCACTGTGGAAATCAGCACAGAGATTCCTCAAAAAGCTAGGATTAGAGGTCTCATTCAACTCAGCCATTCCCCTTCTGGGTATCTTCCCAGCTGAATTAAAAGCATCATACCATAGTGATATGTGTGCAGTCATGTTTATAGCAACACAATTTATAATAGCTAAATCTTGGAAACAATCCAAATGTCCATCAACCGAGGAATGGATAAAAAAAATGTGGTATTTTTATACAATGGAGTACTACTCAGTTATAAAGAAGGATAAACTTGAGACTTTAATAGGTAAATGAATGCAACTAGAAACCATACTCGTAAGTAAAATAAATCAGACTCACATATGTAAACATCATATTGTCTCCCTGGTGTGAGAAACTGAAAGAGGAAATAAGGTCTGAAATGAACAACAGATGTTGTAAAATGGGAGAAACTGTTTAAAAGGAAAAAGGAAGTAGGATGGGGGAAAAAGGAATGGAAGGAAGGGGGAAGGGAAAAAATGTAAATTAGCTATACTACTAGTATCTCTTAATTCATTGAAAAGGAAGGTTCATACTAATATCTATTGGGGAATTTTTATGCCCATATATTATACTCTGAATAACTACTTTGAAGAAGACAATATGCAATATATTAACTCTTGTTATTCTCCTGTTATTGTTATATGAAATCGTACTACCTTTTTTCCATAAAAAAAGAAAGTTTCTTTGGGGGAATACTAACAAATATAAAGTTTCTCTCATCCTTCCAACCTGGAAAACTTCAAGGTTTAGACTATGCTGTTGTTATTCTGGGTGACAAGTATGCTGAGTTTTATTCCTATAATGCACAACTTTCTTCTCTACCGAGCACATAATATTTATTTATTTTAAATCTAGCCAGTTGGCAGACTTCTGTTCTCAGCATGGCTGACTAAAATTAAGAGTTCATGCAGAGTGTGTCTCTCCCATCCAGACTAGCCTCTAGCATTCCTGCTGCTACTTTTGAATTCTGATCTATCAAGAAAATTGTTTGAGTCTTTGCTTTCCCCATGTCTAGAGAGTACAGATGCATACATGTCTATAATTACATTTGTCAATAAGTCTTGGTTGACAATGAAAAAGTAGAAAGATTTGTACAGGTTGCTTTTGGAATAAAAATATGTTCTTAGATATGAGAAGTGGAAGATCTTGTTAACTATATTTATTTTTAATACTTAAATAAATAATAACAGAGTTGGGAGTTCATGTCTATAATTTCCATTACATCAAATTGCCCCTATTTCATAGCATACTTGGATTTTGGCAAAGTAGGGGATCAAATATCTCATGATATATTTGTGGCCAAGAGAGAGACATGTGTATTAGCTTAGCTAGTTCCACTAAGATTAAATTGCTAAGTAAGACTGGCAAAGGAAGGGATGGTATCTTGAAAGGCAGTTTGACTCCTAGCTATTGGATGCAGCCACATCTCACCCCTAGTCATATACTATAAAATGTTTAGCCTCTAGTGTCTCAAATCAGGAGAGTGATGGTGTGTTGATCTTGCTGATCTAATGTACACATGAAATAAAGGTGATTTGTTCAACAGATGAAAGGATCTGTGTCCAAAGTACCCTATCCTGCCTATATTGGTTATCTTTATTCCTATCTATCTATCAAACACAGCCCCTGTCTGAGTGTTTAGGGAAGCCCTGAATTTTACAGCCAGCATTTCCTTACCTGTAGGAGGTGCATCCCTGGTTTTCCTCTGTGGCTGTTACTTCTGAAGGGAGGGGAAATTACTTGTCAGACTGATGAATTTGGAAAGAGAAACTGAACATGAATGATATAGTCCCTTTCCGTTCTTCCTCCTGAGAGTGTAACTAGCCTAGGAGAGCAAACACTCTTCTTCTCAGCACCTTAACGCTGTGGAGGCAGGCACCCACGCAGAGAGGTGCATGGCTGGTTAGTGCCTCTCTGATGTGTGTGTAGTCTAATTCAGGGATGCTGTATTAAGAAGTACATGATTGCTGCATTTCTCCAAGCCAACTTGTACCAGTAATTATGCTTAAATATACATATTAATTGTGTAACTGACACTAAATTGCTTTACTAAAGTAGCATTACTTACCGGAAGTCTTTAGACCCCAGTGTCAAACTCTGAGGCTCAAGGCAGGGGGAATAGAACTCACCATGTCATGGATGATAACCTTCCTCTTACCAAGGTCTCACAGGTGTTCCTACCCATGTCTTGCTGCTATGGTAAGTAGAAGTTAGTCATGTGCCTAAAACCACCAATAACAAGCAGTAAAGTCAGACTCAAATTCAGGTCTACCTGCTGCAGGAATTTTCGTCTCCTGCTTTATGCCATCTCATTGCCTTCTACAGACAGTGTACAGCAGTGGTGGCAAATCTATGGCATGCATGACCCAGTGGCTATGTGTATCACTGAAAGTTCTAAAAGGTTCACCATCACCGGTGTAGAGTCTTCATCCTTCAGGAGCTTTGACTTAGTCAAAAAGATGAGTCCCGTTCCTAGGTACCGCAAACATTTCCTACTTTCTAATCTGTCTAAATGTCTGGCATTTCTGGACTATTCCTAGGAATGATCTTGGTTCTGTATTTTCATAGTAATTACACCAAATATCTATTTCTAGCTCCACATAGCATAATATACACTGCAATATTTCTAAATGTATTGCAGAAGAGGTCTTGCAATGTAAGAGAAAACATTTTGTAAAGCAAAGTATTCTTCAGTGATTTATGCTTTTATAAACTTAAGACTTTTTTTTTTGGTCTTTTCAAGACAGGGTTTCACTATGCAGTTCAGGCTGGGCTCAGACACACAGAGATCCTCCTGCCTCAGCTTCCTGAATGATAGAATTACAGGTGTGCAATACTAAGCCCGGCTAAACTTTGGCATTTAAATGATGGATTTCTTTTCATTATAGCGTAGCAATTTTGCAACTATTTTTTATCACAGAACTACTTTTTAAACATTGATATGCAAAACTAAAAGATTACACTTTTTTTTCTTAAAACTTTCAGGATTAGACTTGAATTAGATATTTGAAAAGGTCACAGCCAGCATTTTAAAAATTCTATTTATCAACTTCTTGGCTTTGCAAAGCAGTTGACAGTTGTCAAAACATTTTAGCATGCATTCTTTCTTTAAAATTTTTTTTATTTTAGAAAAAACAGAAAAAGGGATAGAAGTAATACAAAATTTCAAAAAAAGAAACAAAACAACAGTAAAAAATCAACACTAGTTAATACATTTCATATTATTAGAAGTAGTTTTTCAGGTTACAAGATCTAGGCAAAAAATGATCAAGCAATCAAACAATAATAGCATAAATTGTTCTTTTTGATGAACAGAGATTAGCAGTATAGTTACCCTGCACATATATACATCCATACAGTTACATGTGTAAACCTACATATATATAATCTTTTCCTTTCTTCCATTTCTCCTTTCCCCTATCCCTTCCATTATTACAATATCTATTGTACATTTTGGATCTTATGGCTCTTTCAGTTTTTTATTATCATTTATTTTTATGCTAGGTAAACAATATGATATTTATAAATGTGAGTCTGATTTATTTCATTTATGAGTATAGTTTGAAGTTGCCTCCATTTACCTATAAAAGCCTCAAGATTATCTTTTTTATAGCTGAATAATATTCCATTATATAAAAATACTACAACTTTTTTATTCATTCTGTAGTTGATGAGCATTTGTGTTATTGCCAAGATTTAGCTATTACAAATTGTGCTGCTATAAACATGGGTGCCCATATATCGCTATGGTATGATGATTTTAATTCTTTTGGGAAGATACCCAGAAGGGGAATAACTGGGTTAATGGGACCTCTAATCCTACTTTTTTTTTTTTTCCGGCACTGGGGATTGAACTCACGACCTTGCGCTTGCCAGGCAGGCGCTTAGGCCACTGAGCTAGATCCCCAGCCCTTAATCCTAGTTTTTTGAGGAATCTCCACACTGATTTCCATAGTGTCCACAGTAGTCTACATTCTCACCTAGGCTACAGTGATAAAGTCAGCATGGTACTGGCAAAAAAACAGACCTGAGGATCAATAGAACAGATTAGAAGATGCAAACACAACTACAAAGACACTCAGCCACCTTATATTTGACAAAGGGGCTAAACATGTTCACTGAAAGAAAGATAGCCTCTTTAATAAATGATGCTGGAAAAATTGACTTTCTATGTGCCTAAGACTGAAACTAAACCTATGTCTATAGCCATGCACTAAACTAAAGTCAAAATGGATCAAAGATCTAAATATCGAAATAGAAACACTAAATCTACTGGAAGACAAGGTAGGTAGAAATCTTGAAGACATCTGGGTAGGTAAAGAGTTCATGAACAAAACACAAACCGCACAGGAAGTATTTCAAAGAATCAACAACTGGGATCTCATCTTACTAAAAAGTTTTTGCACTTCAAAAGAAATCACCAACAGAGTGAAAAGAAAACCCACAGAATGGGAAAGAATTTTAGCTAGCTGCCCCTCAGACAAAGGACTTCTATCTAGGACATAGAAAGAATTGGAAAACATCAGGCCCCTCAAATTCAAAGACCCAATGCAAGAATTGGCATCTGAGATGAACACACGCTTCTCAGATGAAGAAATACAAATGGCAAACAAATACACAAAGAAATGTTCAGCAGCACTGGTCATTCAAGAAATGCAAATTAGCGTGCATTTTGAATTAAATCCTGACAGTTGCCCTGACTGAGTGGGGAGCAGCTATTATCACCTCCCTGCTCATGATAAGAAAACATGCTTCTATGATATACGCCATTCTGCAATGCATGGCTTCACATGCTGAGCAAAGCCTAAAACCCAGGTGTTGAAACACATTTCCTGAATTCTAGGTCTATGCTGAGACAGACCTCCCTTCAGCAGTCAGGAAAATGTGGCTGTAGCAGCATGTAGCACCTGTCATCAATTTAAATACTAAAATTAGTCAAGATTGCTAAGACAGAGTTTTCTCTAGGAAGAAAAAGGGGAGAGGAAATTCACAATGAAAACAGGCTGTCATGGTTTGTGTCTGGATGTCCTCCTAAAGCTTCCTACAGTCATGGGGGAGGCGTCTAGAGCTGCTGGGATGATGGGTATGAGTACTATCCCCACCCTGGGGTGAGTAGCCCATACACAATACAAGGGGGAAAAAGAGGCTTGCTCTCTCTCTCTTCTCCCCTTTTTTCTCTTATTGTTTTTGCTGTCTTCTGCCACCATGAACTGTTGCCTTTTGCCATGTGCCACTGTGCCTGGGAGCCAGCTGAGTAGGAACTAAAACTTCCACAAACTGTGAGCTAAATAATCCTTTCCTCCCTTAATTCTGGGCACTGAGTATTTTGTCCCAGCAATGAGAGAAAAGTAATCAACACATAGGCTAAGAACAGAAATATAAAAGATTTTGACTGACATGCAGCATTATCAAAGGCCTAAAATTTGTACTACCTGTCCATGCCCTGACGTCTCCCACTGCTATGTACACCTGTCACTGGTCCTATACACAGGGCTCCATGTGGTTTGGTTTGGTTTTGAGATAGGGTCTCACTATGTAGTTCAATCTAGCCTTGAACTCACTATGTAGCCCAGGATGGCCTTAAACTCATAGTGATCCTCCTGCCTCAACTCCCAAGTACTGGGATTACAGGTGTGCACCACACCTGGCTCCATGTGTATCTTCTTCACAATGCAGTTCCATACCAATCTATAGAGAGAGAGAGGAGGGAGGGAAGAGCCAAAGTCACTTGGGTCATGCCAAGAGAAAGTAAGAACCATTTGAGAAATCCAGGGCTCTGAGCAGGAAATACAGTGAATGGCTGGGGAGTCAGTTCAGGGCTATAAAAGTTTGTTTCCTTCTATGTTCCTCAAAGCAGCTGAATGGGCACTGGAATGACTGATCATAGCATCTTCTAGGTAGGAAAAAATATTTCAAGAGGTTCAGACTATGATAATGACCCTGGCCGTGCACTTGATTATATTTGGGAGCCACTGTTTTTCTCAAACATTGCTCCAACTAGGATGAAGTTTATTATGTATAAATAGAAAATAAATTTCCTAGACCTTCATAATTGTAATGAAATATATGTTTAAAAAGTAAAAAGTGCTAGGGATTTAGCTCAGTAGCGTAAGCACCTGCCTGGCAAATGCAAAGTTGTGAGTTTGATCCCTGGTACAAAAAAAATTTTAAAAAGATAAAAAGTAATGGTTAAAGATAAGTGGGAGATAATACGGTACATGTAACTCATATTCAAAAACCTACAAATTTTGACAGAGGTTTATACTTAAAATTCATTTTTAAAATGTTTTTAAACAATTTTCCCAGTATCCCTATGAAACAGCGTTTTAAAATTTAAATGAATATTATATATAATAATTTAATACTATACATCCAGAAAAGTGCCCAGACCATAAAGGTACATCAGTTTGCAGAATTTTCACACAGTGAACACAGCTATGTAAATAATGCTTAAATCAGAAAAGACTATGGCCTTTGTCCCAAAAGTCCTATAGCCACTGACACCTCTCTCATCACTTCCACCAAGGTAACTTCTATCTTGACTCTTCACTGGACTGTTTTGCTTTGGTGAGGGTGAAAATATGAGAGGTCCAGGAGTTGCAACAATCTCTCTGAGGTCATGCAATTCTCCAGCCTTCCAGACCCAGTGTTCCTTGTCCCCAGCCACGTGTCCCATATTCTCTGCTGCATTTTCCTTCTATCTCCTGGAGAAGAGATTAGCCTGCACCCTACCATTGTTCCTGTCTACTTAATACTGAATGGCAGCTTGCAATGATCAACCTGAATATGGATGTCCAAATCTGACTTTTTATAAGGACATCCCACGCAATAACACAGTGCAGTATTAGTTGCCGCCTTTCTACCCTTTGTTATGAGTAGAATTATGCTGCAAAAATCAAAGTTTTTATCAATATTCAGCCCTTATGTCACACAGCTAAATAATTACAATCGTCTTATCATTGAAATGAAACATATTGCAAATTTTCTGAATCCTAGTGAAACAGCTCAAATATTATGTAAAGGGAAGAAACTTCCAAGCAAATAGCTGCAAGAGTAACATAAAAACAGTATAATTCTGATAGCTGCCAGATAATGAAGATAGTAGTCTCTGTTGAGAAATTATGCATTTCTTCAGAAAGTTAATGCAAATGAATTCTTTTGCCTCTCTTATCACTAGTAAGCTGACATATTAAAAAGTTCATGTTACTCTCTGCTTTCTCCATGTCTTGAAGAAAAAGAATCTGCCATACACTGCTGACTTTTCGACAGTATCACTTTACAACTTACAAATATTTTATGTAGGATAAGCATGGTCCAAAAACTGCTATGAAAAACAAAAATTAATGTAGAGCAACTCTGATTCTGACCTCAGTATTTTAGTACACAGATAAGAATTTATACAAACCTTTTTTTTTTTAAAGAGAAATAGTAAATATTTTGTTAACGTAATTCATACAGCTGCAGAAAACCAGCCTATGATAGCTGGAGACTATTAAAGTTTATGCAGAAAAAAATCATCCCTAAAAGAAAAGCAAAAGCTTCATTTCTGTTAATGTCAGCATTACAGAGCAACTAGAAAATAAAGTAAAAACAACTTCTGAATGAGGTAATATAGAAACACTATTCTTACTATTGCACTGAATTATTCAAAAATATAATGAAATTCCAGGAAACATCAGATGTTGCAGGTACATGAAGATAATTTTGTTTTTATAACCAATTTCAGGCAGATAAATACTAGAATCCTTTCCAATTTCTCCCCTATGAAACTGAAGTGTCACCAAGATTTACAGCCCCCTCAAGTTCCCTTTTCAGAGGAACACTCATTTACATAAACAGATAATCCTAGATAAAAATTTCCATTAGACAAAGGTGAAATGGATCAATTTTCTCTGCCAAGACAAATCTTAAATCTTGAACAGATAGGGTCATTATTACACCAGCCCCATTTCAGAAATAATGTATTTTTAAAAAATCAGCCGATAGCAGCCATTTCCAGCTTTCCAATTATCTTTAAGAAAAGCTTATTCTGTGGACAATAAAGCACATTACTGCACAATATGATACAGTCCATAAAGATCACAATGTTTTATGAAAGGTTAAAGAAAGCTCAGCACATTTAGGGGAATGTCATAACCCGCAAAGTCTTTCAAGACTTGGCTGAAGCGAGGGCATGCTGTGCAAACATTGTGAGAGGCAATTCAGTCTTCCTCTTTCAGTATCAAAACAGTAAAGGAGAAAGCGTATGCCAGGATGACTCTACTATGAATCCTGCGATTCCAACAGATAAGACAGGAGAGGAAATCGAATCACAAAAAATACCTCCCCGTTTCGGAAGCAACCAAATTTACCCACATGAGAGCTATATATTGACAAGAAGGTAACTATTTCCTTGGTACCCCGTGGCCAGCTTTCCTTGTTTCCTCGTCAAGCAACTTTTTCATGCTATGTCATTAATATTAATAAAACTACAGAGAACTAAGAAAAATGCCTTTCTTTGTGAGATGCTCTAGTAATTTTAAAGGACTAAGGATCAAGAAATGTGTGCAATATACTCACTGTTATAGTTAAGTAAAGGAAGTCAAAATTCTTGGAAGTCTGACGTAAAATGGCTTCAATATGAAATTAGACATTTGGAGATCTCCCCACATTACTTTCTACTATCAACTACACAAAACAGCTTCAAAGACTAAAGCTCCTTTATCAAGTTGAAAGGATGAATTCATTCTACATGATTCTACAAACTCCCTAAACTGCAGCTGAAGGTAAACAAACACTTTGAAGAAGCTTGAGCCAGTCACTAATACTCATTCCACATTATCCAGCAACAGGAGAAAGATAGGTCTTCAAAATACTACGAACAGGAAGATAAATGACATGACAGAATCTGCCACAAAAAATTTGGGGTTTTAAAATAAATTCAATTCCATTGTATCAAGTATATTCCTAGATTATGTAATTAAAAGTGGTTTGCTTAGGAAATAAAGTACCCTTGATATATCATAAACTAGGTAGATACTTACATTTTATTTGAACGTTTCGTTTAGAGGAAACTCATCAGAGGCTGAGTCAAATACACTCAACTTACTCTACTAATAGGTTAGATCATTTACAGAGTGGAGATAAGAGGAACAGCCACTCTGTTTCATATTTTCAAAAGGTTCTATGTGACAGGCCAAAACAGCACGGGAAGAGGAATGAGACTGGAGTGTATGGTCCTGGGGCTAAGCCAGTTAGGTTGGGTATGTAGAGGCAAACTTTGTTAACCTTCTTATATAGCACTAGACAAAGGAAATTAAAACACTAGCATTTTCTCTCTCGAACAGCTGTCCATCTTGAGCTTCTTGCTAATACTAGGGTTCCTTCTTTGCTCCCTTTCTTTGTCTGCTCAAGAGAAAGGACCATCAGGAGGAATCAGGGGAGAAATGTCTCCTCTATGTCCATTAGCTGGTGGATGCCTATGAGCAGAATATTTGGTAGAAACAGAAAATAAATCATCAGTTATGTAGTAATATCAGTTATGTAATATTTTATACATACAATTAATACTGGAACCATTAGAGGGGATACCTTGCAAATTACTCAGCAGGGGAAGATGAGACCTCAGGGGGCAGGCTGTCCTCTGAATAAAACAAGGATAAAAACGTGTCTGTATGGTGACACAGATGGGGAAGGGGTAGCAGGGCAGAAGGTGAAGCCAGAGACAGGGCAGAAGGCTTGGAGGTGCAGTCACTTGCCAGAGCTAATTTTTCAGGAAAATTTACAACAAACCCACCAAATACTCAATTTCAGTGAATTTTACCTAGAAACCAATAAGCAAAATAGTAAATTAAAGCAAAATAGTGCAGCCAAAAGGCAGGAACAGACCATGAGCACATGAGCCAGTGACATCAGGAAAATTCTTCAGAAGGCTTCAGGCCCTGCAGAACAGTGGGATTCGAGGTTAGAGGTAATCCTCTGCTGTCTCAAGGTTAGAGAAGTGCCAGGGGTTAGTTCAGGACAAGTTTTCTAACCTATGTTTTGTTTCACAAGGGATCTTTACCTCAAGTCAAGAAGGGGAACGTCCATGAGGAACTCAAGGCATTGCTTCTACAAGCACATTTTTCTGAGTGTAAGTACACCTTAAATGTAATTTGAACTTTTTATGTGCATGTAAATAGCTATTATTTCAGTTGCTGGAATATTAGTCATAACATCTAATGATGTGGAGATTGTTGCCTTATAAAACTCACAGCTGGGTAGCTACATGGCTCAAGGCAAAACCCTATTTTAAAATCCATTGCTTTAGGAGGAGAATGTTTATTAAAACATATATCTATTAAAAATATATGATGCATCATTGGGCATTCTCTCTGTTGCAGTGCCAACCACAGGTTTTGCAGAAAGGGCTCTTGAGCTGATACCTGGAAACCTGGCAAGGTCCACAGCCTCATAATTTACCAGTCCATCAAAAAATAAATAAATCCCCTTAACCAGAGAGTAAATCACCGAAGGTGCCTGCACAGCAGCCTGTAAACTCATGTTTACACAGGCTCCACGGGGATAGCTATTGCTGTCAGTCAAACGTTTCTAAGCTTGTAGGAAAGAGTATTCAAAAAAGAATAAATGCTTGATCTTCTTGTAACAGAAGTTAAATGAATTAATAATACAGGTACACTAGGAGGGGCTGACATTTGTAAAATATAGAAGCGAGATGGGGCACAAAGAAAAGACTAGTAGCCCTGGGATAACATGGGCTGAATAAACATGTAGAAAGACTGTGGACTTCATGTAATTAAGCTAGAATTTACTGTCTGTGGGTCTCATAGTATTACTGAAGGTGTAGAAGAAACCATATTTTTCACCAATTTAACAACTAAGGAAAATATGGAGGGATAAAAGACTTCCAAAGAAACACTCTTGCCTTTTGAAAATATGCCATTAGCCTAATCATGAAATCTACTCTTGCTTAAAACACAGATTACTTAGGTGTGGAAGTGCATGCCTATAATCTCAGCTATTTGGGAGGTTGAGGCAGAAGGATCATGAATGAGTCTGGGCAACTTTTGAGACTCTGTCTCAAAAACAAAAGATAAAAAATAGATTACTTAATCTATGGACTTATAATTACTTGAAATAAGATGGTATACACATTACTGAATATATACATATTAGTGTGGATGCAGCAGAAACACAAACATATGTCACACTAAATTCAACTCTCTTAATTGTGCTTTTTTTTCCCTGCACAATTATTTTGCTTTAACAATGAATGTATCAGGATAGACAAAGAAAGATAGAGGAAAATGTTCAAAAAGGATAAATGCAGCCAAGCACTTGGAAATGTCTGTAAAAAGGTTAAAATCTGAGAGTTAATTTATTTGTTAGCTTATTTGTTTACAGTGGCATACAACTTCTTCAATCTCCCTTTCTGAGATCCAGTTAAGAGTTCTATTCGGTGCGGATGTCACTCTCTGTCTCCCCTTTTCCCACAATCATTCCCTGGTGTCCACTATTTGAGACCGTGGTACTCATTTTCCCAGTTGCCTGGGTGTGCTGGTTGCTTGTGGTTCACAGCTGAGTCCTTCCTGGGGCACAGTCCCCAGCAGAAAGGAGCTGCCTCCCTCCAAATGAAACAAACACACCAGTGACTGGTCAATGTGAGGATATGTCTTGGTCACTTTTCTTCGTTGCTGAGACAAACACCTGACACCCAAAATTAGGCAAGAAAAGGTTTATTTAGCTTACAGTTTCTGGAGATTTCAGTCCATGATCACCTGGCTCCAAAGCAAGGTGGCATGGCACTGGGGCAACACTTCAAGGCAGCAGCCAGAGCAAAGAGAAAAAGCCTCTTCTCTACCCTTACATTGTACACAGGCCACATCCCCCACCCCTTCAGGGTGGATGTAACACTCACAAAATGTCCTTGCCCTCCTTTACACAGGATGAGGATATTTACAAAGTAAGAACCCTGGCTCCCTGCTGAGTCTCTCAATTAAACTTCTAAACTTCTCAAGTTGACACAATGTATTAACCATAAGAGGATACAAAGGCCCAGTCCCTTTGCTCAAATCAGGACATATCTGAAGGGTTTTTCAAACTTCAGAGCTTCATGTGGGATCAGTTTAAGCCTCTGTTGCAACTGTACCACATTTCAATTTCTACCCAATTCTGCTTCCTAAACCTGTATTGTTTCTAGAAGAAGCAAATATATTTCTTGCACACGAATCTCTGACTCAGTTGACTCCTAAGAATATGACCTACAAGAATTTCCCTTTTCACTTACAATCAAAATTGGACTGAACTACAGAAGAGGAAAAGCCTGATTGAGAGCTGTCCAGTGGTTTCTGTTGGTCCACGCCCTGTTGCATAGAGGCATCTTTACCTTAAATGAGAGAGAAAAATCCTACTGAACTTTGTAGAAAAGTGGGACTGGGGATAGAAGATAAGGAAAAATTCAGTAAAACAGTGAATGATGCAACATCATCTCATTCATTACTCCATGACTTTCCTGGGGCTATCGTAGTCATATTTCTGGAGCAGGAAGAAGAAACAGAACTAAAATTAAATAATTTATGAGTGTTCCTAATAGGAAGCAGTATTCCACTTCTAACCAATTTCCATCTCAGTAAATCAGTAACTCCCTTGAATGAAGCTGTTTTCTATGGGACACCTGGGACCTCCCAGTTACTGGAAATTTCAAAGCTTTTTTATCTCAAAGTACTGCAAGGTCCAGATCATTTTCACTGGCCAAGTCTTTTCTCTGATTGACAGGTTGTAATCAGTGAAATTACTCTCCCACCTGTACAGTTGTGCATCCAGATTTAATTGGAGGTAAAATAAATGCTTTCAATATGTAGACTTCTTATGTTAGTAGCCATGGTCTATTAGTTTTCCAGTGATGCTATACCAAATTACCACAAACATAGTGGTTGAAAACCACACAAACTCATTATCTCACAATTGTATAGTTCAAAAGTCTGAGATATACTTTACAAGCTAAAATCAAGGTGTTGGCAGGACCAAAATCTTTCTAAAGACTCACAGGGAGATTTCAGTTTCTTACCTTTACTAGATTCTACAGGCTCCCCATATTCCTGGGCTCCTGGCACCATCCTCCTTTTCTGAAGCTAACAATGTAGCATCTTCAAATACCTTGCTATGCTTCTCTCACCATTTTCTCACCCTGACTTTCCAGCATCCCTCTTACAAGAACCCTTGTGAGTATAGTAAATCCTTGTGAATTGGTTAATCCAGGAAAATCCCTTAATGTAGTTACATTTGCAAAGTTCCTCTGTCATGTTAATTAAACTCAAGCATTTAACATGGACAACTTTGAGAAGATCATTTTTCAACCCACCTTACATAACTATTCGCTTTACCAAGGAAATGAAAAATAATTACATAGTTAAATTCTCAGGAGAACTGGTTCTAAACTTGAGGTCACAGTCCCCACCATAAACATTGGTTCGGGCTCTTCTCCACATTATTGTAGCTGCATAATCAAACATTGTGTTCACAGAAATTCATCTTTCCAGCTGCCTACATCCTGCTAACTCAGGTGAGAGCCTATACAATCAGTGAAACTAGATTTGGGGAAATCTTCTCCCAGATTTATAGGGGCAGAGAGGTGGATCATGACCTGCTTCTGAACAGGCAAAAACCAAAATAACTTTGTGACTGAGGCGTAGTCAAATGCTTTCAAGCATAATCCAAGAACCAAGGCAAATGAAGTTCCAGAAGTTGATTGCATGCAGGGCTCTTTAGGGTCCAATAATGAATTATGTCTCAGTGGTAAAACTAAGGAACAGAAAGAATAAGTAAAGTTCACCAACCTCTGAGTAGTGTATCTGAGACTTGTTCTCTTTGCATTCTGTTTCAGGGTAGGGAAGAGCAGAAGACAACAAGAAAGGAAGGGAAAAATAAAGAGCAGGGTGGAAGAAAAAGACTGAAATTATTTGGGCATATGTCTTGCAGCAGACTTGCATGAGTCACTTTGGCGAATGATATATCATCCTTACAAATTCTTTATCCTCAGTGATACGGATGTATTGTCCTAATTTTTTTACACCAGGAAACCAAGATTCAAA
>RJWT010022060.1:0-17350 GCA_004365215.1 Cuniculus paca
TGGGCAATTTAATGACTTTGTCTCATCCTAAAGCATTAAAAAATGGGCCAGGGATGTAGCTCAGTGAGAAGGCCCTGGGTTCAGTCTTCAGTACTGAAAAAAAAAAAAAAAAGGAATTATTGACATCTTTTGGTAGACAAAACAATATATTCCACAATCATGTCAAAAACATCTTAAGATAAAGCAAAATACCAATCGATGTTATAGTAGCAGCTATAATTTATCATGTTGGATCAGTTAAGTGATCATATGCTAAATTCTTGACTTTTGCCTTTAGAATGTGGTCGAACTATTCATGGAGCAGGCAAAGGAGCAAAAATGATGAGATTGTATATAGACAGTGCTGCCCCAGAGAAACTGAAAGGACTGTGTGTATTTTTTGTTCGCTGTCGTAATGATGTTCCTATAAATGCTAAAACTATTCATGAGGTATGCTTATTTTTTTCCAAATATTTAAACATTGATATCTTTTCATAGTTAAGTTTCCCTCTCCTCTTCTATATATCAGCCTAAATTAGGTTTCAAGAAAATAATGTATTCATATATTCAAATAAACTAAGAAATTAGCTATAATGGAGCTTAGCTATATTTATCCTTTAGATACTGCCTTTTAAAATTCATGAAAATTCCATTTCTTCTAGATGGTGTGCAAATAATTCTCATTCTCCCATTCACTAGGAACACATGCAATTCTGTGCATGCAAGTTTAAGTGTTGGTTGTGTTAGTTAACCTCTTCTTCCCTCAATATTTTAACTCTTTCATGGTTTTTGTAAGCAGAAGAGAAGGTTGACCTGGATCTTGTACTTTGCTAATATAATTCTGGAAAGGCAGAATGGAGAAAGCAAGAATTTTAGTCAGATAGAGTCAAATTGACTTCTAGCTTCATTGCTGAGTAACAGGGTGTCCTCCCTGGCATACTGCTTATTTTTTCTAAGACTTGGGTCATTCTTAGGACATTTTAAGATTGGGAATAATAATACTCACCTTGCAGGATTGTCGTGAAGCCTATAAATGTTAATATAAATAAATTCTTTTTCTTTTTTTGAAGTGAGGTCTTGCTATGGCATTCAGGCTGGACTTGAACTCACTATGTAGCCCCCCAGACTGACCTTAAACTCATGGCAATCCTCCTGCCCCAGACTCCCAGTGCTGGAATTATAGCAGTATACCACCACTCCCAATAATAAATTCTTATTATATTGTGTGGCATGCTATAGGCTCTCAACAAATACTAGTTTGCTTTATTATTCTTAGAGAGTCTTGGGAACAATAACTAAAATCTAGTCTCATTTAGTTTCTTTTGTATTTATAAGAAAGGATTGCTTGAAGAAAGGTTGTTTAGCTTGAGTAGAATTCTAAGTTAGCAGTTATTTTCTCTTACTCCTTGTAGATATTTCATTCCATCTTTCATGGCTGATGAGACTTTCTATAAAGTGTCCTTTGTAGGTAATCTGTCCTTTTTGTTTCTGGTTGTTTTCTTCTGTGTCTCTGAAATCCTGTAGTTTCACCACAGTGTCTCTATGTGTGGACATTTCTTCAATGTACTTCCATTTCACTAATTCTCTCTTCAACTTGTTCATTATTTAATCCACTTTTTATAGTTTAGTTTTTGTGTGGGGCATGATGGCTTGTGCCTGTAATCCCAGCACTTTGGAGGCTGAGGCAGGAGAATTGCTGTGAGTTCATGACCAGCCTGCATACAAACTGAGTTCAAGTCCAGCCTGAACTGCATAGTAAAACCCTGTCTCAAAAACACCAAAAAAATTTTTTTTAGTTTTTGTTTTATTGCGTTTATATATATATACATAGTTTAAAGTAGGAAGAGGTTCTTTAAGCCTAGTTATTTTTTTTTAAATAAAAGACGACAATTTATTTGAAGGTAGGAAGAGGGGGAGAAAAGAGAAATAGACATGGTGTACCGCTAATCTGGAAGAGTAGGTAGTATTCAAAAATGAATAACTCTAAGCCTAGTTTTAAAAAACTTTGATACCACTCTCTAAGAGCAACTATTAAGTTCTTTTAGAAGATTCTTTGCCTCCTATACTTGAAATAATTTGCTTTGATTGTTCCTTTATCCAATACAGATGCCATCTATGGAGTTTTCTTTACATGAAAATTTACTCTTTTTTTAAATCTTCTGTCCCTCCCCTTTATTTTCCTAATCCTCCATTCTTCCAAGATAGTTATATTCTGTTCTGCTCAGCTAAATAATTTTTTTTTTTTGAGACAAGGTCTCACTATGTGGTTCAGGCTGGCTTTTTTGAAATCATTATATATCTCAAACTGGTCTCGAACTCATGATGATCCTCTAGCCTCAGCCTCCCGAGTGCTGGGATTATAGGCGTGCACCACTGTGCCCAGCTAATCTAAATAATTGTTTACATCATTATGACCATGAGACATGTGCCATGCCAGTGGTATTCAAGATGCCTTCAGGGGGATCTGTCAGGGCAAACCAATTTTCATCATAATGCTAAAATGCTACTTGCCCTTAACGCCATGTGGATATTCGATGGTACAGAAGCAGTGGTGGAAAAAATTGCTGACAACTTAGCACAGACCGTAACAGTGGCACTAAACTGTTTTAGGAGCCATTGTATTCTTCATCAACACTGTATTGGTCAGTTTTGCATCACTAGCCAAGGCAGCTAACTAATAAAGAAGAGGTTGATTTATCTCACAGTTTTAGAGGTTCAAGTCAGGATCGGGCAGCACCATTGGTTTTGGTCTCTGATGAGGGCACAGAGTGGCCTCAGTGGTGGGAGAGCACATGTTAGAATAGACAATCACGGACCGGGGATGTAGCTCAGGGGCACAGTGCCTGCTTGGCAAGTGCAAGGACAAACAGTCATGTCTTGAACCAAGAAAAGAAGAGAGAGGAGAGGGGTAGTGTCTCACAATCCCTTTTCATGTCATATCCGCCATAATCAAGGACCTCCCAGGAAGGCTGCATCTTCTCGTTGTCCTGGGGACCAAGCCTTTAACGTACAGATTTTCAGATGACATAACCCATATTCAAATCAAGGCAGCCACACATGCGCAATTAGAAAACAAGCCACCCATTTTTAGTGGCTGCCACCAAGCTTTCTGTCTTAGTTTATTGGCTTGAGAGTTCTCTTTTACTTAAATGGTATTAACTGAGTTGTCAAACTCACAGATAATAGACTTTTGGTTTATGGGTTTTTTTAAAAAAAATAAAAAAGCAGTTTCATCATCAAATAACAAAGAATAAGAATAGTTATTACATTGTATCGTTATCTTTAAAGTAGTTAGAGTACAAGACATAAATCAAAAAGAGTCTTATGAAAAAAGAAACAGGTATAGGTCTGGGGATTTAGCTCAGTGGCCTAAGCGCCTGCCTGGCAAGCGCAAGGTCATGAGTTCAATCCCCGGTGCCGCAAAAAAACCAAAAAAACAAAAAAACAAACAGATAATAACAACTTTCTTTTCAATGAACTAAGACCAGTAGTATAAATGAAAACAATTAGCATGTATGTTGAAATATTTTTAAAACAATGGAATTTGTAATTTGGGGAAATATTTGAGCTTCTCTCTACTTCATATTTATTTCTCTTCTATTTTGCTCTTAATTGGATATATATATATATGTATTTTTTTCATATAAAAAAATCTTGGTATATTTGAGCTTTTGTGTCTTTTTTACTTAACATTATGTTCTCAAATTGTATCCACTTACCTATGAATGCCTCAAGTTATCTTTCTTTATGGCAGTGTAGTACTTCATTGCATATTAAATACCACATTTTCCTTATCTGTGCATCTGTCGGTGTACATATACACTGTTTCCAAGATCTGCCATTATAAATTGTGCTACAGTAAACCTGGGTATGCATGTATTCTTGTAATATCATGATTTTAACTCTTGTGAAGATACCTAGAAGGGGGATAGTTGAAATGGAATAGAAATGGAATTTCTATTTTTAGTTTTTTTAAGGAATCTCCACACTGACTTCTGTAATGGTGGTACTAGTTTACATTCTTACCAGGAATGTAGTAGAGTTCCTTTTTCCCCACATCCTCATCAGCGTTTGTTACTATTAGATTTTTTTTTTATGATAACCGTTCTTTATTTTTTTTTGTGGCACCAGGGATTGAACTCATAACCTCACACTTGCCAGGCAGGCACTTAGGCCACTGAACTAAATCCTCAGCCCTTGTCTTTTTGAGACAGGGTCTCGCTATGCCATTCAGACTGGCCTTGAGCTCACTTTGTAGCCCAGGCTGGTCTTAAACTTGCAGTGATCCTCCTGCCTCAGCCTCCCAAGTGCTGGAATTACAGGCATGGGCCACCAGGCCCGGCATGATAGCCATTCTTTCTGGAGTAAGATCTCAGTTATAACTTGCATTTCTCTGATGCAAATTGCCATTGATGATGAGCATTTTGTCATGTATTTATTGGCAATTTGTACTTTGGAGAAACGTCTGTTCATTTTAGTTGCCCATTTTTTGATTGGGTCTTTTGTTTTGGGAGGCCTCATTTTTTTTTTTTTAGATCTTTATATATTCTTGATGTTAATCCTCCGTCGATGGAGTAGCCATGAGAAATTTTTTTTCCATCCTGTAGTTTCTTCACTTTATTGGTTGTGTCCTTTGCTATGCAGAAGCCTTAAAATTTGATGCGATCCTATTTGTTGATTCTTAGTATTATTTTTCATGTCACTGGGGTTCTGTTCAGAAGTCCTTGCCCTATGCCTATGTCTTCAGCGGGCTTTTGATTTCTTGTGACCCATCATTTTTTTCCATCCAGAATTCTGGATGGAGGGCTGGTTTCATTGCTCTTTGGTTGGCCCTGTAGAATTTTCATGGACAGGGCATCTTTGGCTTGAGAACTTCTTTATGTGAGAGGCTCAGTTGCATTGTCTTCCTTGCCACAGTTCAGGCCATGGATCCTTTCCCAGGCAGAAGTTAAAGCACCCAGGAAGGCAGCTCCATGATGAGGTCATGTCACGGTTAGAATGAGGCAGACTGTAAATGTGTTAATTTTAGAGTTCTGATATTCATAACCACTTAAGTTTTTGTAATAGTTTACAAAATCAGTTGCCTACGGTAGTGAGAAATAGTGTATGATTCTCATTTCTTTCATAGAATTAGCGTATCAAGTAACATTGAACATTCCCTTTTAGGAAGTACTATTTACTGTTTTGGATGCATCAGGAGGGCTCTTAAATGGGATCAAGAATATGTTGGCAAATATATTTCTACCAGCTATTCTTGCAACAAACAACTGGGGTGCTTTAAACCAGTCCAAGCAGGGAGAATCCGAAAAACATATTTTCACAGAAACCATCAACAGATATCTTTCATTTTTAGATGGTAAGTATAAAATTAAATGTCTATCAAACTAATAAAAATGAGCAAATTAACTGTAAGATATGTTATTGAAAACAATCCTTAGAGAAAAAATTTCCATCTTAAATTTTTTTTTTTTTTTTTTTTACGGCACCCGGGATTGAACTCATGACCTTGCGCTTGCCAAGCAGGTGCTTAGGCAGCTGAGCTAGATCCCCAGACCTAAAAGATGTTAAAATCTTAAAAGATGTTAATCAAAGGAATTCTGAAATCTAGAGATAAGATATGAAATCATGAGATTCCCTCATTTCCAAGGATCTTTGTAGGAGTAAGATGTGGTTTTTTTTTTTTGTTGTTGTTGTTGTTTTTTTAGGAGTAGGATGTGTTTTAAAAAATAATTTTTCAGCCAGGCATGGTGGCATACTCCTGTAATCCCAGCACTTGGGAGGCTGAGGCAGGAGGATCACTGCAAGTTCAAGACCAGCCTAGGCTACAAAGTGAGCCCAAGGCCAGCCTGAACCATATAATGGGACCCTGTTTCAAAAAGACAAAAAAAGAAAAAAAAAAAGAAAAATAATTTTTTCGCTCTAGCAGGAAAAAATCTCTCCCTGTGTTCTTAATGAAAAATATTACCATATTTATAAGTATAGGCTTCATTGTGGACTATTTTAAAACATCTATTTTCATTATTTAATATTACAAAATATTCAATTTTATTTACAAATCAAGTCACAACCTGATGATCAATTAGAATTACATTTCCACCAAGTACAAGATGTTTAACATTTCCGTAAATACACATGAAAGCACATAATTGGCATTTAACATATTGACATTAAACACTTCTCTTACTATTATTACTTTTATCCCGTCAGGTGCTAGAATAAGCATCGAGGGAACAGTGATGTTAAAGAAGATAGACAATGTTGATTTTTCTAAGCTGCACACTTTTGAAGAAGTGACAGCTGCAGCTGGCAATTCAGAAACTGTCCATCAGCTAGAGGAGGTGCTGATGATATGGTACAAGCAGATCGAACAGGTGAGTTCACCTGCAGCCACGGTCTCATGCCAGCTTTTACATCGTGTCCCTAAAAGGAAAGGCAAGGGTTTATTTATTTATTTATTTTTAACTTTCTTCCACATTTTGTTTTGAAATTCAGCCAGTTCTTGGCTCCATAGCAAAATTATTCTTTGTGGACCACTTAACATCAATTTTAAGGTATTTTGAGGAGGAAATACCTTAGGAGAAAATTCCTGCGGAGGAAACCATACCGGTGTGGATTGAGAAATAATGAGGAATCAGGAAGAAGTAGCCTTTATCCCCCAAAATGTGTTGACTGTCTTTACTCTTCTTCAAAGAGAGGGGGAAAGGACACATTGAAGAGCCACAGTGCTCAGACACTAAATACTTGTTGGTTGATCCATGAAGTGGCTTGTATTGTCCAAGAGGTTCAGACTAGGGGCATTCATATCAGTATTACGCTGGCAAATGGGGAGCTCTCTGGTCAAAAAATATTCTCTAGCAGTAAGGAAAATCATAGTAGGAATGGAATATATGTCAGGATTACAAGAGGCTCCAACTTCTACTGCAAGTGATGCAGAAAACAAACAAAGTCAAGTATTATGTGCAGTAATTTCTCTAAACTGAAAGAGCACCCAGGAGCTGACTCTTCAATGTGTAGTTCTTGAGCATAGGGGGATTAGAACATCTTCAGTTAAGTAAGGGTTTGGGGAGAGAAAACAGGAGATTGAGGAAAGCATTCTGGTTTTACCCTTTTTAGAACTATGCCAGCAAGTATAGTTGGGATGGTAAAAGCTGGGGGAAACCCCGCCAAAGCCTAAAGCTCTGGCCACAGAATTTGCCTCTAGTGTCACTAGGTAATCCAAGCAGGCAATTAATTACCCAGCAGGGAACTCCTGCCGTTACTACTGCGCTGCTAGAGGAGATTGCACTGGATCTGGGTAGGGCTGGCTTCCTGGTTAATGGACAGCAGTGTCTTGCGATAACCGTACATGATGGAAGAGGCAAGGCAGCTCTCTGGGATCTGGTTTATAAGGGAATGAGTGTCTTTCGTGAGGGCAGAAGTCTGATTTCTCCCAAAGCTCCATATCCAAAATGCCATCACGTAGGGGAGCAATACCTGTCATTTTACAGCTCTGTGCCCCCCTTAATGTTTTTATGTTGGTAGAAATAAATCCAGCTCATTCACTACACTGCCGTCTGGCCTAGGAACAAGCCACATTTTATTATACACTTTCAGACATTTAGGAAGCATTTCAATGACATCTAATATCCTCTATTTAAGGAGGTAGAGAAGTGTATTCATTCATACCCTCAGAAAGACAATCAATGCTATTCTTCTTTTTTTTTTCATCTCTTTGACACAGGGTTTCACTATGCCATTCAGGCTACCCTTGAACTCACTTTGTAGCCCAGGTTGGCCTCAAATTCATAGCGATCCTCTTGCCTCAGCCTCCCGAGTGCTGGAATTACAGGCATGTACCACCAAGCCTGGCTCCTTGATGCTACTCTTGCTGTTACAAACAACAATAATATGTCTTCAGCAATGTCTTTGTTCAGGACTTCTTTACACAGGTTCAGGAGTTTCTCTGTGGAATTCCTGGGAGAATTTGTGTATAGATCTTTTATTGGATATTACAAAAGCTCTCTGAATAGTGATGATATTAATTTATACTGCTTATAGAAGCATATGAGAATTCTCATGTGTTTAAATTTTTTTTTTTTTTTTTTTTTTTGCGGCACCGGGGATTGAACTCACGACCTTGAGCTTGCCAGGCAGGCGCTTAGGCTGCTGAGCTAGATCCCCGGCCTGTGTTTTTGAGACAGGGTCTCACTATGCCATTCAGGCTGGCCTTGAGCTCACTTTGTAGCCTAGGCTGGTCTCGAACTCACAACGATCCTCCTGTCTCAGCCTCCCGAGTGCTGGGATTACAGGCGTGAGCCACCATGCTCGGCTTTAAATTTTTTATTACATATGAAATTGTGAGATTTGTGATTGTGCACAGTATATTTGATGTGAAATGCTATTTTTTTCTTTTGTGGTATTGGGGGTTGAATCTGGGATCTTTTCACTGAACTATACTCCCAGCCCTTTTTTTATGTTTTGTTTTGAGACAAGGTCTAGGTTGCCAAGTTGCCTGGGCTGGGCTTGATCTTGTGATCCTCCTGCCTCAGCTTCACAGAGTGCTGGGATTACAGGTGGGCACCACCATGCCTGGCTGTGAAATGATACCTTGATTTACTGTGCATTGCCCTGAATACTGTTGAAGTGGGGCATGTTTAAATTGAATTTAAATTTATTGAATTTCTTGTTCGTATCCTTAAGTTTTTCTTTTTTGGATTACTTGATGTATTTACTTGAAGTATTTATTTGAATCATGAAACAACGCAAAAATGAATACAATAAAAGAAACAAATTGATGTTCAATGAATACCTGTGTAAACTTTGTGCAGGTTACAAAATAGAACACTCTTCGCTATGAAGGGTAAAAAAGAGCTTTTTAACACTGAGTCAAAAAAAGAAAAAAGAACACAGCTAACACCTTATGCCTGCTTCCTTTTCCCAGTTTTAAATCTCTTTTCTTCCTCCTAGTGGTGACTGTTAACTTGACAATTACAATATTTAATTTTGTGCTTTTAAACATAGTTTTACTTATACTTCTGTATTTCCTTATGGAAATTTTTCAATCTTATTTTTGACAGATTTTTAGTCCATCGAGAATCAACGCTTGTATATACATGTGTGTATGGTGTGAAGTAGGAATCCGATTCAGTCTTTTTCGCATAGTAGCCAATTATCCCCGTTTAACATCCTCTGTGAAATTGCTTATTTAATAGCCCATTCATCCTAAAATATTTGTAGTATCATCCCTGTCATAGATCAAGTTTTTAGGTCTCTTTGTTTATCCCAGTGGTATACTTATTTGCTTTTTATATTCATAGTGTGCTGCTTCAGTTTGTGTAGTGGTTTGGTTTTTTTTTTAATTTCACAAAATCAGAAGTTGGGATGCCAAGTCTCTTCTCTGTGTTTTTCTTTGAAATTGCATTGATTATTTCTGGTGAACAGGCCCTTCATATTTGAAGATCAGTTTGTCAAGTGGTATGAAAAACTGTTCACATTTGGATTAGAATTTCATTGAATGTATACATTAATTTATTTTTTTTGGTACCGGGGATTGAACTCACAACCTCGCGCTTGCCAAGCAGGCACTTATGCCCCTGAGCTAAATCCCCAGCATTATATGTTAATTTAGAGAAATTAGCTTCTTTCTCTTATTAAAGTCTCCATCCATGAATATGGTATGTGTCTCATTTATTTAGGTCTTTTTTTATGTGCTGAAAGTCAGTGTTCTTATTTTCCTTGAAAGATCTTCCACATTTTTAGTTAGATTAATTTCCAAATATCTTATCATTTAGAGTTACTACTGCAAATGATATCTTTTTGGAAATTACATTTCAGATTGTTAGATGGCTTATAAATAATGCTACCATTCCAGCAATCTTACTGAATTGTTCACCTTTATCACTTGTAATTTTACTTTTAGATGTTTGTAAATTTTTTATTTTATTTTATTTTTTTGAGACAGGGTCTTGCTATGCAGTTCAAGCTGGCCTTGAGCTCCCTTTGTAAACCAGGCTGGTCTCTAATTTGCCTCAGCCTCCCAAGTGCTGGAATTACAGGCGTGCGCCACCACGCCCAGATGATAGTCTTAAATTTTAAAGATGTAGTCAACCATGCCATCTGTGGTTATGCCAGTTTCTTTTTTTAAATTTCCAATCTGCATACTTTTTATTTACAGTACTTATCTCACTCTGGGACCTCCTTTACCAGGTGGAATAGAAGTGGGTGGTAATAGTGACAAACTTGTCATATCCTTGGTTTTAAAGTGATGTTTTCTAAAATTTCACTGGTGTATGTTGTTTGTTGAAGCTTTTTAAAAAAATTTTTTTTTTTTGTACCAGGGATTGAACTCATGACCTCGCGCTTGCCAGGCATGCCACAGAGCTAAATCCATGGCCCTTTTTAAAAAATTTTTTATGTTTTAGAAGTTTTTAAAAATTTACTTTTTTTTTTGTCTTTTTGAAGCAGGGTCTCACTATGCAGTTCAGGCTGGCCTTGAACACACTTTGTAGCCCAGGCTGATCTCAAACTTACAATAATCCTCCTGCTTCAGCCTCCTGGGTGCTGGGATTATAGGCATGTGCCACTATGCCTGGCAAGATTTTTTTTGTTTTTTTTTTAAATAGATGCTACTTCTTACATTGAAAAGTTCCTTTCTGTTCTTCATTTGCTAATAATTTTAAAACGTTATTCACTATTGCATATTGTTTATGTTTTCAGTGTTCTTTGAAAAGATGCTGTGAGATTTTACCAAGAAGAATGTTCCATTTCCATATTGTATACGTTTTTATTGTAGGTACTTATCGAGAGTGAACAGATGAGAAAAGAAGCTGATGATTCTGGCCCACTCACTGAATTGGAACACTGGAAACGTATGTCAGCCAAGTTCAATTATATCATTGAACAGATTAAAGGGCCATCGTGTAAGGCCGTCATCAATGTGCTAAATGTTGCCCACTCCAAACTGCTAAAGGTAAAAGACATTTTATTTTAAAGGTTGGTATGTGTACTTCAGAACGACTGAATAGAAAATCACCACAGTACACTGCTCCTTTGAAAACAATTTTTATTGAGATATATTAGTTGTGTATCTTTACACAGTATGGTAAGTCAATGCATGTGTACAATGTGTGATTATCAGATCATGGTAAAAGTCATTTCCATCACTTCAAAATTCATGATTTTTGTGTATTGGGAATTTTGTACTCTTCTAGTCATTTCGACATACATCATAGATTGTATTAATCCATAATTACATACCACACTGTAGAAAACTCAGAATTCCTCCTCTCTAACTGTGGTTTGGTGCCCTTTATTGAACTTCTGTCTGTCTCCTCCTTCTTTCCCTTTCCTGCTTCTGGTGACCTCTATTCCATTATGTTCTGCGCAATTGAACGACTTCTGAATACATCAGAATCATGTATTTATAAGTGTGGAACTTTTGAGTAAACTTTTCTCATATATCACGGTGATTTCCAGCAGATGAAATAAAGGTTTATTTTTCATTATTTTCTGCACCAATTGTGACAGTGCAACTGTAGGGTGTTAGCTAGAAAAGTGATCATTTTTATTTTTTAAATTGGTTTGAAATCGATTCATCAAAGTAAGAAACGACACAGAAAGTAAAAAAGCAGAAATGCTTCTCATTATATAGCTCACTTCTACCTCCTTTCTACCTCTTTTCCTAGAGGTCATTTTTATTAACAGCTTGACTTGATACTTTCCTGATCCTTTTCTTTTTAAAAATCTTTTTCTTAACCAGGCGTGGTGGCGCAGGCCTGTCATCCCAGCACTGGGGGACAGAGGGGCTGAGGTGGGAGGATTGCCATGAGTTCAGGGCCACCCTGTGCTACATGGTGAGCTCAAGACCAGCCTGAACTTTATAGTGAGACCTTGTTTCAACACCACCCCCACCCCCGCCCGCCAAGCGTGGAGCTTTTTGGACTTGGTTGTAGTGCGCTGCCCGAGTGTCAGCTTGATCCTTGGACAGCAGCCAGGGCCACGATGACAGACTGAGGCAAGGAGCAGCAAGATGAGCTAAAGGCTCTGGAGTCCATCTACCCCGACTCCTTCACAGAAATTCCAGAGTGCTTTTCAGTATTATCAAAAAATCCACCCAGCTTCACCATTACTGTGACCTCTGAGGCTGGGGAAAATGATGAAACTGTCCATACTACCCTCAAATTTACATACAGTGAAAAATACCCAGGTGGAGCTCCTCTTTATGAAATATTCTCCCAAGTAAATCTAGAAGATAATGATGTCACAGACATTTTAAAATTATTAGTATTGCAGGCTGAGGGAAATCTTGGTGGTGTCATGATCTTTCCACTGTCTTTCTGACAGTGGTGGAAGAAAAATTAAATGAAATTGTAGATCAGATGGAAATGAGAAGAGAGGAAGAAAAGAGACTGAAAGAAAAAGAAGCAGAAGAAACAGAGAAGCAGTTATTCCACAGCACCCCCGTTACAGTCGAGAATTTCTTATGTTGGAAAGCAAAGTTTGATGCAGAACTCTTGGAAGTTAGAAAGAAACAAATGGAAGAAGAAGAACAAGCAGGAAAAAATAAATTGAGCGGCACACAGCTGTTCGAAACAGATCATAGTCTTGACACATCTGATAGCCAGTTCTTGAAGGATGCTGGAAATAATGTAGAAGTAGATGAGTCTTTGTTCCAGAAAATGAATGACTTGGAGCTGGAGGATGACCCACACTACAATCGTGCAGATGTGGGGAGTGACGCCACAGAGTGACAAACTGTCTCCGTGCCCAGAGAGGCCCAACAGCCACAGCAGCTGTGGCTGTGCTGAGAGGGTTTTGATTTTCCTTTCTTTTTCCCCCTAATTTTCAGGAGCATATTCTTTTGATACTTTCATCATTGAACTTAATAAACTGACTGTAACAACACTTCGCATATAAAATGTTCACTTCCTCTTTTTGGTGAACAGATTACATATGTAACATTAATTAATGTTGGAGGGAGATCCTACCAAGAGCACCAAGACTTGAAGGTGGGCTGCTGCTATGTACATAAAGGGGTTTATGTGCAAGGAATTGGAATATCTTGTAATTTCTTTCTTTTTCTTTTTTCTTTTTTTTTTTATTTGCTGCACCAGGGATTGAACTCACCACCTCGTGCTTGCCAGGCAGGTGCTTATGCCACTGAGCTAAATCCCCGGTCTTTGTCTTTTTGAGACAGTCTCACTATACCATTCAGGCTGGACTCAAACTTAAAATGATCACTTTGTAGCCCAGGCTGGACTCAAACTTAAAATGATCCTCCTGTCTCAGCCTCCTGAGTGCTGGGATTACAGGCATGAGCCACCATGCCTGGCAATGCATAGTTTTTTTTTTTTTTTTTTTTTTTTTTTGGTGGTACCGGGGATCGAACTCACAACCTCGTGCTTGCCAGGCAGGTGCTTAGGCTGCTGAGCTAAATCCTCAGACCTTAATATCTTGTAATTTCTATCCTGGAGGATGATGGTTACTTTTCTTTTCAGGCAACTTTACCAAGGAACCTATCCAATGATACTTCTTTTTGCCTCCTTTTGAGGATTTTGTGGGAATGTGACATTGCATTGTCCTTATACAGGTTAATCACTCACACTGCTTGTTATGGTTTGTGTCTAGGTGGCCCCCCAAGTCTCATGCAGTCATGGAGGGAGCTGAATCTAGCATTTATGATTGGTTTGTTGTCTCGCACAGGGATTAGTGGTGTGAGTGCTGCACCCACCCAGGGGTGAGCCAGCATACAATATAAGGGAGGGAAGAAGGCGTGTTTTTCTCCTCTTTTGCCTTTTCACTTTTGTTGCCTGTGGGCCGCCATGAATGACTGCCCCTCAGCCATACCACCCTGCCTGGGAGCCAGCTGAGCATGGACTGAAACCTCCAGCAGTGGAGAAGGGTTCCTTTTCCCCCACAGTCCCTCCAGCATTTGTTTTTGGTTGGTTTCTTGATGATAGCCATTCTTTCTGAGGTGAGATGGAATCCCAGTGTTGTTTTAATTTGCATCTCTCGAATGACCAGTGATGTTGAACTTTTTTCATACATTTGTTTGCTGTTCATATTTCTTCATCTGAGAAGTGTATTTTCATCTCAGATGCCCATTTTTGAATTGAGTCTTTAAATTTGGGAGGTTTGATTTTTTTTTTTTGAGTGCTTTGTATATTCTTGATAATAAGCCTTTGTCTGAGGCATAGCTGGCAAACATTTTTTTCCACACTGTGAGTTGTCTCTTCATTCTTTTGGGGCTTTCTCTTGCTGTGCAAAAGCTTTTTATCTTTTTGAGACAGGTTTCTTTTTTTTTTTGTCTTCTTGAGACAAGGTCTCGCTATAAATCAGAATAGTATTCAGCCATGAAGAGGAATGAAATACTGATACATTCTACAACATGGATGAAGGATTATTGTTATTATTATTATTTTGGTCTTTTTGAGACAGGGTCTCACTATCTTGTTTTTTTTAAATTTTATTTTAGAGAGAATAAAATCAAGCAAAAATAAAACAGAATAAAGCCAATCAAAACAAGACAGTGTAAGTGACACAGGATTTCAAAACAAGATAATAGGAAATTAACAATGGTTACCATAATGCCTCTTTTTGTCTTCAAAATGGCTGCCCATACCTTCAGACATAGTAAAGTCAAACAAAATAGAACAGAATAGAACCAATAAAAACAAAACAATGAATGCAATAGAGGACTTCAAAACAAGACAATAGTAAATCCAAAATGGCTACCGTAATATATCTTATCTTTGAAATAGCTGCCCATGCCATCAGATACAACAAAATCAAACAAGATAAAACAGAATAAAACTCAGCCAAACAAAACAATGAGACTGACACAGTGGTTTGAAACAAGATAATAGGGAATTAACAATGGCCACCACCTTCCGAAGGAGAGCCCCCATAGATACTACATTGGGTATTGTTATCCTCTGAATAGATGATCGGACTACCAGCTCTAGGCCTGCAAAGTCAGTGAAACACTAAACACTGCAAGCATTAAGTTGTATTTTACCACATTAGCTATCATCACAGCCTGTGTTTTTCTGGATCAGCTGGTCACTTACGGTGAGGGCAGGAATGTTGACTCTTCTTGTCTCCCTGCCCATGTGCTGGAAGGGGCTGGTGTCTGGCTCTTCCCCAGTCAGCCTGCACATGGCGCTGACTTGAGATCTTAGCTTCTTGCTGACTTCTTGCTGTCCTCCCCCACAGTCTGCAAATGGCCTATAATCACCTGTCTTAAAGGCCCCACTACCTCAGTACCATTACACTGAAGGAATGAAGCCTCAACAAGAATTTTGGTGGGGACAAACCACATTCAGACCATAGCAGATTTCTTAAAATAAGAAATAACTATTTTCACAGTTAGAGTTAGCTACACAGAGACTGTGTGTTGATCATTTGCAAGAAATTGTTGATTTCAGGTTGAGTTCACTTTGCTGATAAGGATGGTTTCTTGGAATCATGTTCTGTTTTAATAACATGACCCATTTTTAAAGATCCAGAGCAGTATAATGTCACAGATAACTAGTAAAGTTAGGTCCAGGTCAAATGTCCAGACAGGGTATTAATTACAAGAGAGTAACTCCAGTTTTAGTGAATCATTTTAAGCTGTTTATAGTATCTTAAACACTATAGTAAAAAGATTATAGTAATCATTCTTACCTACTGTTTTAGTATATGTTTGATTAGGGACAACAGCTTGAATCTTTCTTTCTTTCTTTCTTTCTTTCTTTCTTTCTGCAATATTGGAAATTTAACTCAGAGACCTTCATACTGATCTATAACCCCAACTCTTTTAAAAAAATTTTTAAGACAGTTTGGCTAAATAACCTAGGGTGGACTTGAACTTGTAATTCTTCTGCCTCCCTCACCCTTCCAGAGTGCTAGGATTGCAGGAATGTACCACCACACTGGGCTCATGGCTTGAATTTCTTGAATAAACTATGTCACTCTGATACATGTGGATTCTTAATGGAATTCTTGCACATATTTTCCCTTAGAATTGGCATGATTTGGATGCAAGAATCACGGATACAGCAAATGAATCAAAAGATAATGTTAAATATTTGTACACTCTGGAAAAAGTATGCCAGCCTCTCTATAACTACGACCTAGTAAGTATGCTTTTTAAAAAAGTGTGGTTTAGAAAATTAATTTGTATAATTAATTTCACTTTCACGTAACTTTAATGTGTATATATATGGCAAAAGCACACCTTGTCAAAAGGTTATTTAAAAGATACATTTTCCTGTTGTCTATTTTTAATGAATTATAGATGATATTTGATGTGTTAACTCATGTTTAAATATAGAACATAATTATAAGCATGATTTCATTTGTGACTGAAGTGAGATGAACGTATTACTTACTCACTGCTGCATAACGAATGACCCCAGGATTGAGTGGCTGAGAACAAGGAGCATAAATTATGTCAGAGTTTTTGTGCATCAGGAATCCAGGCACCTCATGGCTGTGGTTGATAATGACTTAAACACTATAGTAAAAAGACATATTAATCACTCACGATTTTAGAGATCGAAAGTCCTGGATCAGGTGGCTTGCTTCAGGGACTCTCATGAGGTTGCAGACAGCCTGATAACTGGGGCTGTGATCTCATCTTCAGCCAAGGCTGCCTGGGGTGGGTCCACACCTGGGCTCATTCACATGGCTGCTGCAGATCTCCGGCCTCACCACACCATTCTTTCCACGCTGCAACTTGCTTCCCCTGAGAAAAGTGATCCCAGAGTGAGCCACACAGCCTGTCCAGTTGGGAAGCCACCATCTTTTGGCAACCTGAGCTCAAAAGTGACATCCTTTCCATTGCATTCTTTTGGTTATAAATGAGTCAGTAAGTCTCAGCCACACTTTAGAGGGAGGGTGTGACTATCATGAGGATATGCATTGTTTCCCAGTAGGAAACCAACAATGCATCCTGAGGTCGAGGAGACTTTGCTGGCATCACTTAGCTAGGCGGTGATGCAGGACAGACCCCCATCTTCAAGTTCCTTGCCTATTTTTTCCATAGTATTTCCAGAGCGTTCCTTTAAAGAATGTCTTAACCTAGCATTTGCTTTTTTCCCTAAAGTTACAATTCATTTTCAATTTATAAATCACCTGGCATTCCATAGTATTTCATATGAAATACAAAAATTAAGGAATATCCTTCCTCTCTTGTTTAGATAGAAAGAGGAAATTAAGGCAACTAGTATTTATGTGAGAGGCAAGGCAGTTTCCAATCACGATTGGGTGTTGTGGGGGATTCACACAGCCAGGGGGGCTGCCCAGAGAATTTTTTTGCTTCCAGTACCAAGGATTTAACCCAGGGTCTGTGCACTGAGCTGCCTCCCTGCCCTTTTTTGTTTTTTGACTTTAAGGCAGGATCTTGCTA
>RJWT010022061.1:0-17340 GCA_004365215.1 Cuniculus paca
AAATTGGCTGCAATTTCTCACAACTGTGCCTGAAAGCACCATTAGTCTTTGGTAGCAGACTCAAGAATCTTCAAGTTTAAAAGGAATCACTACTGATTTCTTGTGAGATTTGAAGTTAGTTCGATGATGACCCAGAAGGTGATTCCACAGTAGAGAGTATGATACCAAGGGATGTACTCATATTTGGAACATCTGAAAGGCTTTCATGTACTCAGAGTAGCAAATTCTAGCATGGAAGGTGTTTTTCAGATAACCCAAAGACTGTTTTAATATATTTATAATAAATAAATAAAATCTTTTCACCACTCCATTACTTTCTCACAAGCTTTCTATTTAGAGTTGCTTTAATTGATTGAGCACTGCCTTCTGAGCTAGATACTCTACTAAATAGTATACAATTTCACTTAATCTTCAGAACATCATACAGTAAGAACTATTATATTCAGTCTACATTTGAAGACTCTTTGAGGAGCTTTTGGCTCTAAGATTTTAAATGATTTATAACAAAAACAAGGGCAGAGTAGAGACTTAAATCTTCATTTGAATGACTTCCCAAGTCCATAATGGCTCCAATACACTTCACTATCCTCCACATACCAAGAAGGCATTGTAATCACCCTGAGATTAAAGGCTGTAAGGTTCATTGCTCTACAGGCAGTGTTTCATTAAGTTCAGATTGTTATCACAGAATGTCAAGTACTGGGTGGCTGATTAACAACATTTATTTCTCACAGCTTTGGAGGTTGGAAGTCCAAGATCAGGAGCCTGCACAATCAGGTTCTGGTACGGTCCTTTTAGCAGGATGCAAAGTTGCCACTTCCCATTACATCTTCCCACAGCAGAAAAAGAGATGGGGAGTGCTCTGTCCTCTCCTTATAAAGGCACTGTTCCCATTCATGAGAGCTCTATTCTTAGGACCTAATCTCCTCCCAAACACTCTCTCTCCAAATGCTGTCACTCTGTTGATTAGATTTCAGTATATAAATTCCAGAGAGACACAAACATTCAGTCTATAACACTGAACCTAGCATGTGAGCCCTGGTTTGAAGGACTTCCTAAGCCTGCACTGGTTTCAATATGCTACTTTACCCTCTGCACAGAAAGAGAAAACTGTGGTTACTCTGACTCCCAAGGCCATAAAGTTTGCTCTTCCACTCCTAGGTTTAGTTTTGAAGACCAAAGTTCAGAGCGCACATACGTTGACTCTTCCTCAAAGAGTTCTAACTCATTGAGCACAGTGTACCTTTCGAAAGTTTCCCAGTTAAGTCTAACGACACTTTGATCAAGAACCACCGATTAGACATAGCACTGATCTTATACCATGGGAGCACACATGTTTAGACATTCTTACTATCTACAAGAAATTTTTAGTATTATATTCTTATTTCAATATTTTTAAAAAATGAATACAGGTTAATACTTGACCTGAATAACAAAGGCATGCCAGATAATTTTACTCCTCTCTGTTTATTCCAGCTTTTCATTTACAGTCATTTACTCATTCATACAACAAACGTTTTATGTTTCTAACATGTTTTCCCCAAGATAGAATGGTAAATAAGAAAATAAACGTTTCCTTGTTTGCAAAATGATGTTAAAAAGTAGCGACTACTTCTCCTCCTTGCTGTGAAACAAAAGAAACTATTATACATACACATAAATATGAATTACTTAGAGAAGGCCTAGAATACAGTAAACACTCAATGAATGGGACTTCTATTTAATCACAAGCCTGAATGAAGTGATGAACCAAGTCACATGGCAATGAGGAAAAGAATATTCCATGTCAAAAGAAGAGCCAGTGCAAATACCCTTAGGCAAGAAAATAAGGTGAGCTTTCTGTTGCTAGAGGAAAATAATAGACACTGCAATTTAACAGAGGAGAGGTTTATTTTGGCTCACGGTTTCAGTCCATGGTCGATTGGACTGGATCCAAGGCAGAGACTTCCTGGTGGATGGGCATGGTGGAGAAAAACTGCCCAACACATGGCACCTGGAAAGCAGAGGGCAAATGGAGGGCTGCAAGGAAGGGGCCAGGTACCAGATAGAGTTCCTGAGGTTATAATGCAAGGCTCACCCAGACACACCCAGAACGGTGCTTTCCTAATCTCCCAGGCATTTCTCAAGCCAATCAAGAAAGTGTTCGTAACCATTACTTGTTTAGCTACAGGAGCTTGTATAAAGGACAGAATATAAATTCTAATAGAAAGTTTCTCAAAAGGCTAACACTTTTGCTGTGAGCTGACTTGTGTCTCCATAACACTCCTATGTGGGAGTCCTAACATGGCAGTTGGGACTCCTGAGAGCAATTGTATTTGGAGACAGGATCTTCACAAAGGTAATTAATCTTAAATAAGGTCATTAAGGTAGGTTCTGATCCATTCTAATTGGAAATTAAGACACAGATACATACCAAGGGGAGACCATGTATGACCCAAAGGAGACAATGGACATTGACAAGCCAATGAGAGAGAGATGTGGAACAACTCCTTCCCTCACATTCCTAGGAAGAAACCAATCTTAGTGACATTTTGATCTTGAATTTCAACACCATGAGAAAATATATTTCTTAAAGCGACCCTACCTATGGTACTTTACAGCAGCCCTAGAAAACTAATGCAGAGCTCATTTTCAAGAATAAGGAGGACTCCCAGCACTCAGGAGGATGAGACAGGAGGATTACTGTGAGTTCGAGGCCAGCCTGGGCTACAAAGTGAGTTCAAGGCCAGCCTGAACTGCATAGTGAAACCCTGTTTCAGAAAAATAAATAAACATTTTTAAAAAACCATAGAATAAGGAGAACTTTCCTGCATTCAGGTAGGTCTATTCATTACTCAATTCAGAAGTTATGTTTTAAAAAAAAATTTACTTAAAGGGATAGTAAGTGTCAATTCAGATTAGATCTCTGAGGAGTTTTTCCAAGTGAATTTGTCAAATTAGAAAAAGGCCAGAAGTAAGCCAGTTTCGCAGGAGGCATCTGAAACAATTCTTTCACACTGAAATCTGTGATAGCTCCCTGAGCAGCACAGGATTGTTAATAGTTCTCATGAAAGAATTTAATGGCAAGAATTAAGATGCATAGAAAAAAGTACAGAGAAACCCTGTAAGCACTTTAATTCCTCTTAACATCGTGAGGCCCCAAATCTTTGGTTGGAGAACAGTGCGGTGAAGGTCAGACCACATCTGAGCCTAAGGATGGTACTATGTGCTCAGTAGAGCTGCACGGGAATAAGAGGCGCCAGGCCCACGCCAAAGGAAGGCTTGGCGGCAATTTTGATGCACAGAAGTACCTAGCTGAGGGAGGGCTGTAGCTGAGAGCACTGAGCAGCATTTTTATCCAAACTGGAGAGGTAATAGCAGGAACAGGAACAAGAGTAAGAACTGACAACCAGGAGGGCAGCAGAGGGAAGAGAGGACTAGTGCTAGAATAAAGCTCTGTCACAGAGAAGTCAATGTGGGTGTGTCACTAAGGGGTGAGCAAATCGCCCTTTCAAGTAGTGATGGATGCTTAAAGAATAGAACTACCTCTGAAAACAGAAATATTGTAAAGCAAAGATTCGATTGCCATTTAATGAAAATGGCACCCAAGCAACCAGAAAGAAAAAAAAAATTACCAAGGATAAGATGCTCCAGCAGCCAATGTTGCCATGGCATTTTAAAGTGCTGGTTGTACCAGAATCTTGACTAAAAATTGAGATGGAGCCATAATCAGGTAGCATTCAAACACTGGCATACTGTAATTAAGTAATTATTTGATCCATTGGTTTTGTTAAATTTCTCTCTCCAGCACCTCTCTTCAATTCCTGCCACATTCATTGTATTTAGCTCCTGCTTGATATTTCCTAGTATAAAGGCTAAATATCCAGTTTCCTTTACTTGTTCAACAATAAAAATACAATGGTTTAAGCTAAACCATCAGCAGCATATTTCTCATTATAATATAATCAAACTTCTTAGTCAGTCAGTCATACATAAAGAAAAAACATGTAAATTCAGACGCAGTTTGTGTTATGTTGATTTTAGTTCAGTACATAGTGAGATATGTGAGTGTAGAGTCAGTCTTCTGCATGTGGATACCTAGTTTTCCCAGCACTGTTTATTAAAGATAGTATCCTTCCTCTAATGTATGTTACTGGCCCTTTTGTCAAAGATTTGATAACTGAATGTGCCTGGAGTTGTTTCTGCATCCTTGACTCTGTTCCATTGTACTACAAGACCTAAATCTTAAAACAAACACTTAATCTGCTGAAAGATAAAATAGGCAAAAATCTTAAAGACAAAGGCATAGGAAAGGACTTTATGAACAGAACACTAACTGTACAAAAAATCACATCCAGAATCAACAAATGGCATCATATAAAATTTAAAAACTTCTCCACATCAAAGAAACAACCATCAGAGTGAGGAGACCACCTACAGAATGAGAAAAGTTTTGCCAGCTACACCTAGGAGAGAAGATTAATATCTAGAATATATAAAGAATCCAAAAAAGGAACTCCCCAAAATTAAGGACCAAATAAAAATGAGCAATTAAAATGAATAAACAACTCTCAGAAGTATAAGTGGTCAATAAATACATGGAAAAATTGTTAAAAATCATTGGCCATTAGAGAAATGCAAATTAAAACAACACCATCTTACTCTAGAAAGAATGGATGTCATCAAGAAATCAGATAATAACACATACTAGCATGGCTGCAAGGAAAAAGAAACCCTTCTACACTGCTGGTGGGAATGTAAACTAGTACAATCACTATGGAAATTAGTATGTCTTATGGTTGGTACATTGTGTCAACTTGAGAAGTTTGGAAGTTTAACTGAGAGACTCAGCAAGGAGCCAGGGTTCTTACTTTGTAAATATCCTCATCCTCTGCAAAGGAAGGCAAGGACTTTGTGAGTGTTACACCCACCCTGAAGGCGGGGAGTGGCCTGTGTACATTTTGAGGGTAGAGAAGAAGGTTGTTTTGCTCCCTTTTGCTCTGGCTGCTGCCTTGAAGTGCTGCCCCAGTGCCATGCTACCCTGCCTTGGAGTCAACTGATTATGGACTGAAATCTCCAGAAATTGCAAGCTAAACAAACCTTTTCTTCCCTAATTTTGTTTGTCAGGTGTTTGTCTCAGCAACAAGAGAAAAGTAACCAAGACAGTATGGAGATTCCTTAAAATACTAAAAGTAGAAATTCAATTTAACCCAACTATTCTCCTTCTAGAAATCTTCCTAAAGAGTTAAAGATGTCATATTACAGTGATACATGCATATCCATGTTTATAGCAGAATAATTCATAACAGCTAAATATTGGAAGTAGTTAATGTGTCCATCATCAGATGAATAGATAATGACAGTGTAGTATTTATACACAGTGGAGTAATATTCTGCCATAAAGTAGGATAAACATGAATCATTTGTAGAAAAATGGATGCACTGTGAGTCCATAACATTAAGTGAAATAAGTCAGATACATAAGTTTAAATATCGCAGTTCTCTTATATGAAAAATTCAAAACAAATAGCAAAGGGAAAGACAAATAACAGGAAAAAGTGAGGTATATCTTTTGCAAATGGGAAAGAGACCAAGAGATGCAAAGAACAGGGAGAGAGGGACGAGTAAGAGGATGAAAGAAGAATTAAATGTGTTATAAACATACTCCCACTCCCCATGAGGAATGTAATTATTGCATTATTAGTATGTGCAAACAAATAATAAAAAACTGAAAAAAGATTGTGCTATGAAGAAAAGAAAATTGGCTAATGGGGTGGAAAATGACTGAAGGATTGTCTGTCTGCTTCTGTGAAGTGAACAGAGTTAGAATTATGAGAAGGAGCAAACCATAACCAGTTCCTAAAGAAAATCACTGCAGCCAGAAGGAACAGGAAGTGCAGAGGCCTTGAGTTGGGAATAAACTTGACATCATCAATGGACAATAAAAAAGTTAGAATTCAGCACGTGAATAGACTGGGAGAGGAGATGCCATTGGAGAGTCAGTGAGGGAACAGATTAACACTCTGTGGGTTCAAAGAAACAGGATTTTATCCTAATAGCAATCTGGGGCTTCTAAAGGCCTTTAGTAGAAGGTTGACATTCTCTGAATTAACCTTCCAGAAGATCTAACTGGCTGTTTGAGAAACTGCAAAGGAAGCAGCAAGACCAGCTAGGAAGCATTATCGAACCAAGTAATGATGGCAGCTTGAATTTCAGTTCAGTAAGGACAATGGTGAGGATAAATTGCTGATGGATTGACAAAGGGATGAGAGGGAACACAGATCATGGAGAAATCAAACAGGAATCCTAGGTTTAGGGGCTGATAGTGATGATGGGAAATCACAGATGGGAAATCCCAGGGAAGGAGAGATAGGACTAAAGGGGCTATTAAAAGTTATGTTTTGTTCATGTTGTTTGAGACACGAATTTCACCTCCACATTGAGATATAGCATACACAATTGGACGTATGAATCTTGTGCTCAGAAGGTCAGGGTTTTGGGATGAATGCATAGATTTGGGCTCCACTAGTTTAAACATAGTACACTTTAAAGTCATTACTGTTATGGTTTACATCTAGATGTCCAACCAGCACCTCGTGTGGTCATAGGTGGGCTTTTTGGAGGTAGCTGGACCATGGGTGTGTGCTACTGGATTAAGAGAGTGATAATTGGGTAAGCGTACTCATTGGATTATCGTGGTTCTGGGTGTGAATAACAGGAAGGCCTACCCTGGCCATGGGTGGCACCAGTCAATGGGCATGTACCCTGGATGGAATATAAAGAGAAAGCCTCGCTGCTCACTGTTTCCTACTTGCCATGCCATGGACTATTTCTCCTCTGCCATAGCCCTCTGCTGTGATGCCCTGCTTTGGAGCCATTTGACTATGGACTGAAACCTCTAAAAATCATGAGTTAAAATAAAGCTTTCTTCCTTAACTTGTGGGTATTGATTATTTTGCACAAGCAGCATGAAAGTAACTAAAACAATCACCATGGTTGTAAAAAATTGGACAGCTAACAGAAGCTCTGAATTATCCCTTTCTTCTGAATTCTGGTAAAGAGATGATGCTAGCAAGGGAGGCCAAAAAAATGGGTATATGACAGAAAAAAGAAAAGGACCTAGTCCTTTATAATTGCTGCTAGGAATTCGCATGAAATAAGAGAGATAGATGACCATTGAGTGTGGAATTACTGTAAAGGGAGAAAGAGGAAGTAGAGACTTTGAGAGAAGATTCTATCATAAAGTTATGTTCTGAATGGGGAGCAGAGAAGTAGGCTGAAGGAATCTCTGAGGCCATGAGAAAAATATTTCCAAAGTAGGGCAGTATTAATGAATACATGGTAAGCCAGTAAAAACAATCCAGTGCAGATAAATTGATTGATGGCATTAATTAGGCCAAGCAAAGTTATTCTGCAATAAGAAATAAAATTAAAAACTCATTTTAGCATCATAAAATTTTATTGTTAACTCTCAACCATAGTCACTGGTGGAAGTCATAGGGTGAGGATTCTCTGTTCTTGTTTTTTGTAGTCGTGCAATGGAGGCTCTTCCATGTCAACACAAAACCTATACATTCCTTTGAGGGAGAGTTAGAATATGTAGGCTTATGCCAGACAGTTGATAGCTAATTATGAAGGTGGTGCACATCACCTCCGCCCACTTTCACTGACCAGAATCCAGTCATTCAGCTCCACTGTTACAATGGAAGTATGGTAATATGGTCTCCTGATGTGATCCGTAGGAAAATAGAATGAATTAAGAAATCTCTATCACAGCCACTATATCCATCCCCACTTTTCATTATCAAACAATGCACTTCATTCTTTCACCCACTCCAAAAGCAGGCTCACACATTCCCCAAGTGCCAACATAGAGAGGGTATCTACGGAAACTAGTTCACAAGTCAGAATTTCTGGGAGACCTCTCCACTTACATCTGCATAGGGCTCCTTGTAACACAACAACTTAACAGTTAAAAAGAATCAACTTCTCTGTTACCACCTGCAATACGCAATAGTGGCCCAGGGACAGAATAATCATGTAGATATCTCTATAAAGAAAAATTGGGTGATAGTAGTAAGCAACTAAAATACCCTGGGCCCACTTTGTGAAGGTCTTTTACCATAAAACACTCCTAAAACAGACCCAAGTTCTGCTCTCTGGAGCAGAAATTTATGTGCTTTTTGTTCTTCATGTTGCCAGGCTTTTTTCAGGGACATTCTCCTGCTTATTCTCCATCTCAGCCACATCTAACGTGGGTGTTGGAGAGTGCCCTCCTTGACAGCTGCACAGCTCATGGCCCACTTCCTATCGGAGGGCTGTGTTAAGACTCACAGAAGAGTCACAGCCTTTTTTTAGATAAGGGTTAAGCATTCTTTGGCAGCAAACTCCCTCAAATAATTAGTATGCTTCTGATTTATTTGCTTCTAGTTAGATGCATGTGCAGTTAACCATACTCAAAGATCTCTGACAACTGAATTCTACATCTCTTCATCCCTTTACTTCCTCACTAGCATCTCGTTTCTCAGTTAACTGCAGTTATCTTGAAGCCACTGTGCTTGAATAAACAGGCCACTTCTCTCAGAGCTGCATTCAAATAAGCTTTACTGGATCCTGTCTTCTCAAACCTTTTTAAATCATATCTCTTTCTTGGGGTCCAGAAGTGGCTGGCTTTTCCAATCTTTCAGGACCCTGACTTTATAATTTTTTTTTCATATTTTGCTTATAAACTGCCTAATTCTTTACAGAACTCATCTCTTTTTGTGCTGTATTTCATTGATTCTTAGTTGCACTTTGTGTCTCATTTTAACATCTTTATCATCTGATAAAAATAACTTTCTGTTGAAAACTTCTATGCCAGATAAAAAGGAAAATGATTTTCTTAATAAAAGCTATATATCAAAATTCACACTAAATTCTTTCCTAATGTAGCTAAATTTTGTAAGACCTGTTGTGTCACTAAAATAGTGTTTTTGTTTTTGGCATTCAGAATTATATAAGGCCTTGGTCAAAATAAAAAAATAAGATATAAGAACTTAAAAGTACTTTAAAAACTTTGAATTTGTAAACAGTATAATTGTAGAGATTTCTCAATAATCTACCAGCAAACTGTTAGGACAATTTAAAAGTAAGATTTTTAAAATTATACCAGCAAAAACAACAACAAAAAGAACAGCTCTTCTTACACTGTTAATAACCAAAATAAAATATAGAGTAATATGTAGCTCGGTGGTAGAGTATTTACCTGGTATGCATGAGGCTTTGGGTAATACCATCACTAAAACAAAACAAAAATGTGTAACATCAACCAAATTTTAAGTATGCAGGAAAAATTTAATAAAAGGTTTTCAAGATCTTAGTGAAAAAAATATAAGGCATTACCAGAAAAAGAAAATCAAAGAGGCCACTCTAAATAAATAAGCAAATAAATATACCATGTTCATGAATGGAAGAAATTAATATCTTACAATGTCAAGTTCCCTGAAAATTATCTTTAACTTGAATGCAATGCAGTTTTAATCAAATGTTCACACAGCTTTGATTGTTGCTTTGTATCACATTGCTGTTGTATAAATAATATATCCACGCCACATATAAATTTTATGAGGGAGAAAAGATATTTTTGAAGAAAGTAAGAGAATTGCTGCATTTGATATCAAGAATCATTTCTAAATTAAATTAATTGGCAGTCTTACGTAGGCACAAACTAAAGAGGCCAATGGAATAAAATAAAAGGCACAGAAATAAACCATTGACTGTAGGACAACTAGGCAAAATGTTTTTGTTTTCTATTGTCATTTTCACGAATGACCACAAATTTGATGAACTGAGCAACAAAAATTTCTTATCCTAACTGCTCCATAGGTTAAAAATTCAATACAGATCTCACTGGACTAAAACAAATACACTGATAAGACTTTGCTTGTTTCAAGTGTCTCTGTGGGTCACTCACTGTCTCTGGCTTTTTCCAGTTCTAGTAAACAGTCACATCATTTCACTAACGTCTACCTTCTTCCATCTTCAAATCAGCAAGGTTGCATTTCTTGACCTTTCTGCTGTAATCACTTGTTCCTCTGACTACTCCCTTCTTCTGCCTCTCTTCCATTTTCAAGGATCCTTCTGATTACAGTGTGCCTGCCTGGATAAATCAGGCTACTGCTCATATCTTAAAATATCTTAAAATCTCACTTCCATTTGCAGTATTACTTCCCCTTTGCTATGTAACCTAACACGTAAGAATTGAGGATGTGAACGTCTTTTGAAGATTATTATTTGTACCTACCACAAAAAGCTTCAGAAAAAAACCAATGGACAACAAATGCTTCCAATTTTAGGTGAAGCCTGTAACTTATACAAACGGAGCAACTACCCTCTTTAAAAAGAATACAAAACTATTTTTGAAAATTGTACAGAAATACATAGATGCATGAACACATGGCTAAATCCGTTTCTGGGGCTGTAAAAGGATCTTTGAAAGTAAAACATTTCTGAACCTTATGTATCATTAGTCCTCTAGTAACTGTACCTCTGAGCAGGAGATGGACTACTTAATGTGAGTTAACTGGAATAATCTGTTAGCTATATGGACAAAAGTGAAAACACATTCAGGTATCACTTCTATTCCATCCCCAAAATCCAGGATTAAAAATATTCAGATAAAAACAAAGATTCAAAACATTCAGATAAGAAATAGGAAAGTATACTTGATCATTTATATTTTATTAGTGCATAATAGTAATGCAGAATGAGATACAATTTAACAGTGTATATTTGTACATTGCTACAACATATTTTGATTATTTTTATTCCCAGTACCATCCTCTCCCTACCCTTCCCCTTCTCCTGAACCCTTTTTCTCCTCCCCCATAGTCTACCTTCTACTTTCCTGTCATCAGGAATGTATTCTTTTATGCCTTTGAGACAGAGAAGGAATCCCTTTAAAAATGCGCATCCTAAAGGAAAACGTTGAAAGTTTAACTACATTAAAATTGAAAGCTTTTACTCAGACTTTAAATTCTTCCTGTTTTCCTTTGACTTCCATGCCACTCTCTGCATTGAGCCCGTCCGTACCTTCTTTCTCTGACCTCTCTGTGGACTATAGGAGAGGAGATGCTGTGCAGTGCCTTCCTAGGAGAAACGACTTCAAGATTGTCCACAGGTAAAGATAGATGGTCTATTGAACAAAAGTAGGGCACCGTACACTTTCCACCCAATACAGTCCTGCACTCTCCCTGCACTCAAAACCCTACTGCATGATTATGTAATTATCACAATTTCTGGACAGTGACTGCTCCATATAGTGCATAATCATGAATGAATTCCCTTGGCAAGTCTTGTATAATTTTCCTAACCATGACGTTTTCCTTCCCAAAGAAAAAGGCTGGGATGAGAACAGGAAAACCAAGGATACTTGGAATCCGAGGGAAAAATTAGGGTGGGAGGGAAGATGCTCATTACCATAACCCATCTTTCCTATCAGGCTGCTGTGATACTAAATTGACTTCCCAATAATAATTTTATGTTAAGACTTATACTCCAGCATATAAATGAATGGATTTAAAAAATACAAAAACTAATACTAATCTATAAATTATAATTTATAAACTAATTTGCAAGATTTTAAATCTTAGAATTATTGGAGTCAGATTTTGATTCAGTCCAAGTCTGTGGAGGTAACGGGGTGTTTGTGTTTATCCACATCCCATGCCTTCGTCTGTAGACTTTCTTTAGCTTAATTAACTAAGTTGAAGCTTTATTTTTTCTATGCCTGTGCTATTCCAAATTCTGAGTTTGTTCAGGGGAAAAACAGAGTGGTCCTCCGTGTTCTTTGACTGCTGCCACAGAAACCCAGGGGGCTTACAGGCTGCCATGTATGTTCTCCTTAAAAGAAATAGCATGTCAAGTGCCTCACACATCACCCACTTTCAGCCAGTTCTTTTGTCAGCTTGCACAAGTGCCACTGCCACTTGTTTCTCTGACAGAAACAAGAAAGAGGCCAAGTAGGTTTTCCTGAATCAGTGTCCTTGCACAAATGTTACCTCTTCTCTGGCTTCTTCCACTGGATCTGAGAGCTGTTCAAGTTACAACAGCCAGTTCCAATTTTTTTTGAGTTCAAGTCAGGATGCTTCTGTCATTCCTTTAATGATCACAACATGGGGAAGGTGTGGGAGGTTAAGAAGCAAAGGACATGCATCCGGTCTATTTGACTACAATTTCCTTTCTCTGAGACTCTTTGTTCTGTTTTTAGGTTTAAGAAACTGGAGCTAAACTCAGCAGGAGTGAGTCTGGATCCCTGCAGCATAAGGGCCTGGCCTTCCCTTTTCATGTTAATCACTGCTTGCTAAGAACAGGTTTCCCAGTGCTCCCCATTTTTTCTGCCACATCATACATATATCCCAGAGCACCATTTTGTTCATCCAACACATGGACTTTTAAGCACATTCTACACTAGCTTCTAGGTATACAAAGATGGATCGAATATGGTTTCTTGCCCAGTGGGAGCCTTGCATTCATGAGTAGAACAGTGCAGGACCAATAGCAAGTTCAACGTTAGGTGAAGAAAGTGAGGGAGTACAAAAGTAGAGTGCCTGGTACCATCTGGAGAAAGTAGAAAAGATCTTTCCTTAGTTGGGCATTCAATGAATTAGAAGAGCTCAGCTGAGAAGGGAAAGGATGGAATGAATCTGGTCTGAGGGAATAATGTCTGGTGCACTACTACAATCTCAGCACTACTGACATTTTGAGTCAGCTGATTCTTCGCTTTGGAGGAAAGAGGTTGTCCTGAGCATTGTTAGATGCTCAACAGCACCCTTGGTCCCGATTGGCACAGAGGCATCTTCTCCTTAGTTGCACCAATCATTAACATCTCTAAACCCTGTCAATTTTACCCTTTGGGATAAAAATCACCTGCCGTTCAGTACCATTGCACTAAGCATGGTAAAAAGAACTAGAAGCAGGTTGGTGTGGATAGAGGAAGACAGTGACTGATGTTGGAGATGCAGAAGACAGCAAAAGCTAGATCTTCAAAGGCCTCCCATGCCTTTTGGTTCCAGGAAAGTTATTTAACCTAACAAAAGTGTTTCATCTTTTGAGAAACAGTACTTATAATACTTTTCCCAAGTGAGTATGGCGAAGGCTAAATTCAGTCAAATTTGCGAAGAACAGCTCTGTGCTGTCACTGTCAAAAAGGGATTTGTTCCCTCTCTCTCGCTCAGTCCAGAATGGGAGCTACAATGATAAACTGAACAGTGAGAGGCTGGAGTTAGAGGAGGGCAGGGCCTCTAAGACAAGGACAATTAAGCTAAATCCAAAAGAGACCACTTGGTAGCTGGATGAGCTCCCACCTGGCCAGCAGAAGCTTTAATTCCTAAATGCTCCTGCATCTGTCCGTACTCACTGTGAGCTTATCTTTCCAGAACACCTGGCTGACATATGTTAGTTAGGCACACTTCTTTTTCTATTATTTACCTCAACCCAGCAAACAACTACAGTGTTCCCTACGTAGACATCCCGGGTCATGCAAAAGAGGGAATAGGTATAATGATGAATAGAACTCCCAGGCTGCAGAACTTCCAGATCCGGGATGGGGAGGGAGCCTGTCCTGTTCTTTCTATCAGCAGAACCTTCCCCTCTTTCTAAGCTAACAAATTCAAGTCTTAACCGAAGCCTCAGCTCTTCCCTGGAGTTTATCCTGACAGCTCCTGCATCCCAGCTGGAGCTTGAGCTCTCTTCAACCCAACGCACAGCATCTACACACCATCTCTACCATAGCCACTGCTATGTAATATTTGAACTGATTTTTCAGTTCCGTCATTTTCTAGTCAGTGACTTTAAGTAACTTGGAGGCAGGCATTATACATTTCTCAAATTTTGATTGCATTAATATGTAAAGACTCAAAACTCCAGTAAATCTTTCCAACTACCCACTGAATGTAAGTGAACAAAGTTTTAAATAGCGCATCCTCATTCTCTCCACCTGCCAATGCTCTTACATGAGTTACATCCTAACACACACGTTTCCAGTTTATTGTCCAGAGTTTTTAACCACCTGGGTTAGTTTCTTAGGGCTGACACACTTAATGTGCTGTAAAATGACCAGCAGACTTTACAGACTTGGTGACACAAAACAATAGGAATTTTTTTTCTCACAGTTTTGTAGAGATCGTCAGTCTGAAATCATTGTCGTGGCTCGGTAACCAAGGTGTGGGCATACTGATGGTCTCTCCAGTGGCTCTATGGACCACTCCTTTCCTTGCCTCTTTTCAGTTTCTGTTGGCTGCTGTAATTTCTGAGTTTGTGGCTGCATCACTTCCTCCTCTGCCTCTGTGATCACCTTGTCTCCTCTTCTCTGCGTGTCTCTCCATTCGTGTCTTGTATAAGGATACTTGGCATGAGGTTCAAGGCCTGGATAATTTAGGATGATCACTTCATCTCAAGATTGTTAACTTGATTTCATTTTCAAAGGCCCATTTTTCAAAATAGGAACATATTTATAAATTGTAGGGGTTTCAGATGGCTATGAAAGCCACAGCTCAATGCACTATACCATCCTTACCCATAATGCATCATTTAGAAATCCTGCTGGTTAAGCCACTTCCTGCATCCAGTGAACCTATTGGAATATGCTTCCCATGGTCACGATGAATGCATGACGTGTGTTCTTTTGAAGTTCATGTAGTTGTAGTATCTAAAGTGTGTTTTTTACAAACATTATTTTTATCTTCCACTAAATTGTAGCAGAAATGTCACTGTACTCAAGCTTATGAAGATGAAATCATAGGGTGGCACCTTATAAACATGTCAACTGCCATTTCTCTATCTGCAAATCAGGACCTTGGATGAGCTCACAGGTTTCTTTAGTCATTACCCATATTTTTCCTCATTTAGTCTTTATAAGAAGCCTTCAAGATGAGAACTACTCTTATACTAATTCTTTGAAATCAGGAAACTGAAGTGTAATATGATTTAGCAATGTTCCCATAATCACAAAGCAGATATGAAAAATGTAATTATTTGAGCTTAATCTTTGTTAAACTCCAAAAATCTTTCCTTTCTGCTAAGCCATGCTCTGTGTGTCTTCAATCACATCTGGTACAGGATCCTCTCTATTTTATACTGAGCTATTCAAATATAAGTTTTCATTAAAGATCCAAACTAAAAGCACTACACATTCATACCTAAGTGTGTACACACACACACACACACACACACAAATTCTCTATTCACAAAAAACTCTATGAATAATTAAAAACTGGTTTTTATCTGCTCGGTTCTAAGTGTTGACAGGGTCATGAACGGACAGACCTGTGTCAGCATTCTACCACAGCTCTGCCGTGTTTGATAACTGCTTGCAACTAAACAAACCCATTGGCAAGGAGTCCAGAATTAGTGTAAAAGTTTCTGAAAAAAAACCAAAAAAACAAAAAAAAAACCCCACAAACTTCTCCTAGATTTCCAACCCAACCTCAAAAAGACAGTGACCTTATTATCACTCTCTTCTTGTCAGTTCTGGCTTTTATCCTGATTTCATGGTTCAGCAGACAAATAGCCAATCCTAGATGAAGGCTAAATTCTTCAGAGAAGCCTTGAGAGGAAGAAGGGAATAATAATAAAAACTGTAAACTGCAAAAGGAGCTACCCTCATCTGGGAACAGGTATTCTTTCTATGGAATACACTTTTGGAAATATCTGACCCTCGATATTGCATTTTCAAAATAACAAGTTGTCTTGCCATTTTTATTAATGGTAGACACATAGAAATGTTAGTCTGAGATTTTGATTAGCAGAAGTCCATGCATTTTATCATTCCGAGTTAATGTATTTGTAACAAAGGAGCCCTAATTCTTAGCACCAAGGTATAACAGTGTTCTAGGCCTTAACATTTCAGAGAATGAGTGTCTTAGTGACTTTTCTCATTGCTGGAACAGAATACCTGACACTCAAAAGTTAGCAGAAGGAAGCCTTATTTCAGCTCACAGTTTGTAGAGGTTCCAGTTCATTGTCTGCTGGCTCCAAGGCAGGATGGCATGGCAGAAGGGCATCAGGGAGGAGAAACAGTCCAAGGCAGGCAAGGCAGAAGGCAGCAAGCACCAAAAGCAGCAGCAAGCCTGCCTTCTTCTTCCTCCTCCTCTTTCTCCTCCTCCTCCTTCTTCTTCCTGTGGTGGGTAACCAGGGATCGAATCCAGGACTTTGTGTTTGCCAGACAGATGTTGCACCACTGAGCTATATCCCTGGCCCCTGTGCTAAATCCCTGAGCCAAGCCTGCCTTCTTTCTGCCCCTTCATATTCCATCCAGGCTATAAGCCTATTGATTGATGCCATCCAAACTCAGGGTGGGGCTTCTATTATCTACACCCTTAATCCACATCCCCACATCCTAATCCAGCCACCATCAAAAGTCCCCACGTGTGACCACATGAAGCTTTGGGAAAGGGAGCGTCTAGACACACTGGTCTATAGCAATGGCCAGCTTCCAATAAACAAAGTAGTTATATTCTCTATTTCTGCTTTGTTTTCCATCTCTCATGATAATCTAAAGTCCACGAGGTCTACGATCTTTGACAGTTTCATCAATGATAGATTCAAGTACCTAAAACAATGCCTAGTACATTGTGAGCACTTACTGAATAATCAGTGACTGAATACAAGCATCAGCATGGAACACTGAATATGGAAGATTCTGACATACAGAAATGGTGGCTTTCGAGGAGAATTTTATTGATAAGATGATATTTTTCTTTGCTCAGTTAAAGTATCTTTATTTCTTTCCACAGAAAGAGTCATCATGAACTCTGAGAGGGGCCAGGTGTATAGCTCAGCAGCACAGCACCTGCCTGGCAAGCGTGAGGTCCTGAGTTTGATTCCTGGTACCAAAAAAATTCTGAGAAACCAGATTAGATATAGGAGGAAAAGAAAATCAAGAAACTATTCCCTAGAAAGGCCCACATAGGTTGTATTTTTGGAGACTAAGAACTGTATTTTTACATCCATGCCCAAAAGTTAAAATTCTGACTTTACCCCTCTTGACTTTATGCCATTACTGAGACCTCCAAGCCTCACTGCACTAATTCTACAATAAAGATAATGATGATACCAAGATCAAGTAAAGCAGCCCACGGAAAGGCTTAGAATTGCATCTGGCATATAGTAAATGTATCATTATAATATCTTTAACTCAATTAAAAATACTTTTATTTGCACCTGGTAGTTTTCAGCCTGTAGACTGTATACCTATGTATGCATCAACAGGTAAAACCAACCACAAACACCTGCCAACATTCACAGAAGTTTCCCAAGACTTCCCTAAATGATAGGATGTAGCCGGTAGCTGAATTTATCCCACTAGGGTCCCACTTTTATTTC